>CM022300.1:511830602-511984677 GCA_011799875.1 Thinopyrum elongatum
TCTATGCAACCGGAGCAGTTTGCACTGGAACTTGCTTGGATGGAGGCATAGAAGCCAATGGTTGTGTCAAAGTAGGAGCAAACTGAGTAGCCTTTTCCTTTGGTACAGCATCTTGAGGAGCTGTTTGCTCAGTGGTTGGAGCCTTGATTTTCTACATTTTTGGCTTTGGAATTGGTTAGCCTGGCTTGGCAGTGCCGACAGGAGTATCAACTACCAAATCCTTCAAGTTTATTGCCTCGGGATGAGGAGTGGTATTCACATAATCCTTTATGGTGACTATGGTTGGTGGAGAGCTTTCTTCGGAGGTGCTATTGGAACAGTACGAGCACGAAGATCAGGTAGCACTGTAGAAGTTGTGATGTTCACTTGCTCACTGAGAGTAGCATCAACTTCCTCTCTTCTTGGTGGTGGATCATCTTTATCGGATGAATTGCTTTCGGCATTTCTGTCAGATGGTTCAGCCGCCCTCTTCTTCGGTGCACTCTTGCGCCTTGCACTGGGATCATGTTTGTGTTTGGAGCGACCTTCAGATTTTCCTTCAGCCTTTTTCTTCTCAACATCATCTTTGAGAAGGCGACAATTTTCTTCCTCACGAGCTTTTTCTTTTTCAGCCTTCTTGGCTCTCTTGAGGGCATTCTTCTGACACTTAGCCAGCTTATCAGGATAGGATTCGGGAGTGTGAAGGGAGGACGCATGAGTATTTGGTGGTGGTGGCAGTCTCTCCTGGAGATCACTTGCTCGAATGAGAGCAATTTCGCGGTAGTCACCGCATGGAGGATGAAAGGCAAAAAAATTCGCAAACCGAGGATGAACCCTTTCATAGTTGAACCACTTGCGCACCCAGTGGTGTCGAATCCTTTGCAAACGCTTGTCTCTTTCTTGTTTTGACTCTCCTGGAACAATGATATAATTATCATGAGAGATGTATTCGGCTGAATTTGCATATGGTTGTCTGCCACCCTTCTTTTTCTTCGGAGCATCTTCTTCTTGCTCATCAGCACTTGGCTCATTTCTTTTTCTCTTGCCAGTTGCTGGGCCTACTGTTGGGCCCTTTGCATTCGGTACTTCTGACTCATCTGTTGTACCCAAAAGAATATCTTCTCCATCAGCCATGCTCATTGGTCAAGCAGAATCTTCAATAGACTGCATACACCTGTGAATAAGAATAGATGCGAGGGAAAATGGGGATAGGGTTACAAATGCTCACAACAAAGATTTTTTGAACGAAAACATTTTGATGAAGGATTAGATGCAGAGTTTGAGAGATGTTTTGAATGAAGGAAATGTATAGAACGAACTAGTAGGTGCGAGGAAAATACTAGTCAGCGTGCTATGCATTTCATTCGTTCGAGACATAACGCAAACCCTAGATCTGAAAATTTTCGGATGCGAGGGACAACTACAAACCACATCCGCACAAGATACCTAAGCAGTAAAGATCTAAGATATGCGGTAAAAACAGAATATTTTAACCATGGACGAACTCGAATGAGAAGAACGGAAGACCGAGTTCGCACTACACATACCCTAGCTTGGTGATGTGCAACAGCTACGGCGGCACGGGGAAGAAGATATCCCGTGGCGGCGAGGAAAGACTCCGACGACCACTTTCCGGCAGCAAAGCGGCAAAGGGATCGTCGGCATCGAGCTCAAGGAGGAGTGCTGCGGTAGGGCTTCGGAGGAGAAGGAGGCGAGGAGGAAGAGAAGTGAATGAGGGAGCGGTGGTAATGCGGTATTTATATGCGAGGGAAAATAACCGCATCGAGTGAATCCGATCGAACGACCACTATCGAGAGACTATTGCTATTCAATGGACAGGATGGGGTGGCAGTTGATGGATTGCACATGGCAACCGTCATAAAAGATCGTGGTCCTGATTTGGGCGGGAAACCCCAAATTTTGGACAGCTTTCGCCAAAACAGATTAAAGTTTGGACCTAATCTTTATCGTGATCAAGGACACCAGATAAAGTTTCGGTACCAGATGAAATTGAGCATTCATAACGGAATAGCATAGGTTGGGAGAGATAGAACAGAGGGAAAACAGGGTCCTAGGCATTTCACTCAGACAATGAAACACAAACACCGGAAGAATAGCTATGAGAGAAATGCATTCAGACTAACACGAAATCTTTCGATTGAAAAGAAACTCAACGAAAGAAAATTTTGGTGGCGTGGCCCACCGTATAAGAACTGTATGACCCCGAGCATCGCACAATTATCATGGCACCTGGTTAGTCTAGTTCTTCGTTAATGTATTCACTCTCAGAAAGAAAATTTCACTTTGTCAAAATTTTCAAACTCTTCGAGTGTTGTGCACCCATTCCTTCTAAGATGTGGAAGTGTTGGCACGGGTGCCGAGTCTAGCTTACTACACATTTGCGAAGTCCAGGATATTTAGCTCACGCCGTAATGCACATAATCTTTTCTCATCAAGAGGCTTGGTGAAAATATCAGCGAGATTGTCTTCGGTATTGACGTGATTGATAACAATATCCTCTCGAGCAACATGATCGCGAATGAAATGATGTCTGATGGCAATATGCTTGGTGCGAGAATGCTGCACTAGATTATGTGCAATTTTGATAGCACTCTCATTGTCACAATATAAAGGAATCTTCTTGACCTTGATGCCATAATCCTTCAGAGTTTGCTTCATCCACAATAACTAAGTGCAACAAGCTCCAACAGCTATATATCCAGCCTCAGCCGTAGAGAGAGATACACAATTCTGCTTCCTTGATGACCAACATACCAATGATCTACCGAGGAAATGGCATGTCCCCGAAGTAGATTTCCTGTCAACCAAGTCACCTGCGTAATCTGAGTCTGAATATCCAACGAGATCAAACTGTGCTCCCTTAGGATACCATAAACCTAAGGTGGGGGTGTGAGCCAAATATCTCAGAATACGCTTGACCGCTTGGTGATGCGATTCTTTCGGTGCAGCTTAATACCGGTCACACATGCAAACATTCAACATAATATCAGGTCTGGATGCACATAGGTAAAGAAGAGAACCAATCATCGAATGATAAGCCTTTTGATTGTAATCCTTACCGTACACATCTGTGTCCAGCTTACCATTCGTGGGCATAGGAGTTTTGCAGCCCTTCATTTTGGAATCTTGCATTTTGAACTTCTTTAGACATGCTCTCAGATATTTCTCCTGAGATATGAAAATTCCATTTGCCTGTTAACGTATTTGCAGTCTGAGAAAGAACTTAAGTTCACCCATCATAGACATTTGATATTTCTCGGACATCATTTTCCCGAACTCCAAGCTGCAAGCATTGTTAGTACAGTCGGAGATAATATCATCCACATAAATTTGGCAAATGAATAGATCATCATCAACAACACGAGTGAAAAGTGTGGGATCAGTGGTTCTTGGCTTGAACCCTTTATCGAGAAAAAACTTCTTCAAGGTGTCATACCACGCTCGAGGGGCTTGCTTCAGCCCATATAGAGCCTTTTTTAACCTGAAAACTTTGTTAGGAAACTCAGGGTGTTCAAAGCTAGGTGGCTGTCTAACATAAACTTCCTCATTAATTTCACCATTGAGGAAAGCACTTTTCACATCCATTTTATAAAGCAAGATATCATTGTAATTTGCATAAGCGAGAAGAATATGAATTGCCTCAAGGCGTGCAACAGGAGCATATGTTTCACCGAAATCAATACCTTTTACCTGTGTATACCCTTGAGTGACAAGACATGCTTTGTTTCTCACAACAATGCCATTTTCATCTTGCTTGTTCCGGAATATCCATTTGGTGCCGATGATATTATGCTTCTTAGGATTCGGCTTGTCAACCAATTCCCAAACATCATTCAGTTCGAATTGCACCAACTCCTCTTGCATAGAATTCATCCAATCTGGATCATTCATGGCTTCCTCATACTTGGTAGGTTCTGCCAATGAAACAAAGGAGAAACTGCCACAATAGTTAGCCAAACGAGTGCATGAACGAGTTGTGGGTCGATAACCTGGATTCTCAAGTTCATCGAGAATTAATGAAGGATCAACTCGATTAGCCACTCGAGGGTGAGGATTTTCATCTTGATGATCATTATCATTTTCATTAGTATCAACATTTCTATCGCCATTCCCTTCAGAATTGCCATTTTGCTCGGCATTTGGATTCGGGTTGCCATTAGTATTTGGAGTGGCATTTTCTTCGGCAGTGGCTTGGCGAGTTCTGCTTCGAGTTATAGGAGCATCATCATCATCGAAAGACTCAGGTGCATTTCCTTCAACTGGCTTGACGCTCCCAATGGCCATTTGCCGAATAACATCCGAGATCGGTGGTTCATCTATGACATTTGGCAGGTGCTCCTTTTGGGAGCCATTAGATTCATCAAACCGCAAATTTATCGTTTCCATAACTTTTCCGTGGTGAGAGTTATAGACACGATAAGTACGCGAGTTCGAGCCATAACCAAGAACAAAACCTTCATGTGCCTTAGGTGCAAACTTGGAAGAATGATTCATACCACGAATGTAACAAGGTGCACCAAAAACACGCAAATAAGAAACATTTGGTTTCTTGCCAGTGATAAGCTCATATGAAGTTTTCTTAAGGAACTTGTGAAGATAAACATGATTGATAACATGACAAGCAGTGTTAATAGCATCAGGCTAGAAGCGAATGGGAGTTTTATACTCACTGAGCATTGTTCTCGCCATTTCAATGAGAGTTCTATTCTTTCGCTCAACAACTCCATTCTGTTGGGGAGTGTATGCGGCAGAGAACTCATGAGTGATACCATTTTCCTCGAGAAAATCATCGATATGAGTATTTTTGAACTCAGTCCCATTGTCACTTCTGACATGCTTAATTCGCACATCATATTCATTTTGGGCCTTCTAGCGAAGCTTTTGAAGATACCTTGGGTGCAGGTTTTGTCTTCGAGAAAGAATACCCAAGTGTAATGAGAGAAATCATCAACAATAACCAGGCCATAATCACTGCCTCCAAAACTTGCATAGTTTCGAGGACCGAATAAATCCATATGAAGAATTTCCAGAGGTCTTGTTGTGGTCATAACAGTCTTTGATGAATGATGCTTCTTGGCCAATTTACCAGCCTCACATGCAACACAAAGACGATCGTTGTCGAATTTCACATCAGGAATGCCACGAAGATGATTTTTCTTCAGTAGAGTCTGCAAATTTCTCATACCTGCATGACCAAGCCTTCGGTGCCACGGCCAACCTTTGGTTGCTTTTGCAAGCAAACAAGTTTGGACTGAGGGACCCTTAGAGAAATCCACAATATATAGATCACCTTTTCTAAATCCCTCGAAGACGAAGGAATTGTCAGATGCCATAAAGACAATGCATTTGGATATGGAAAATAGAACTACCATGCCTAGATCACATAGCTTGCCAACTGACATAAGATCGAATCCAAGAGACTGAACAAGTAAAACATCATCAATGGACTTGTCTTTGGATATGGCAATTTTACCTAGCCCAATTACCTTTCCTTTGTTGTTGTCACCAAAAGTGATATATTTCAGAGGAGAAGCAGTTAAGTTGGGGTGGACAAACAACGACTTGTCTCCGGTCATATGACTAGTGCATCCACTATCCATTATCCATTCTGTACACCCGGAGACATAGTCCTGCAGAAGAATTAGGCTTTCTTAACCACCCACATCTTTCCAGGTGGCTTCGAAACAATATAGCGACCAGAATATGATTTCTTTCGATAAACATAATTGTTGTTCATGGAGGTGCGAGCATAATCGAAAGAATAAGCATTGAACTCCCTTCCAGACGAAAGAGTATAGTGATTGAATGAGGCATGCATGTACTCATTCTGTCAAACTTTTTCAAGGAAGTAACGAGCATTTTGAGCCTGCATGGTTAGTAATGTGGTAACATGTAATGCTTCAATGGTTTTCTTAGGCACCCATATAGCTTTCTTTGGGGGGCCATTCCAGCTGTTTGGTCCAACATAGCGAGCAACAGCCTCACCATATTGGTTTTTGAACAACTTATAGTTGTCTAGAGAATCATCATCGGGATATTCAGGGATGGGAGAGTTATATCCCGAAAGCAAAGCTGGATCGAGCGTTTTGCTCTTGGTAGGCACCCATACAGTGCGAGGATATTGATCAGGTTCCCAGTAGGAGCCATTTTCATTCAGTTTCCTTTCGAAACTGATGCCTTCTTTCCTGGGATTTTTGTGAAGAATGGATTTCTTCAGAACATCACAAAGGGTTTGATGCCCTTTGAGAGATTTGAACATTCCTGTCCGAAGAAGATCCTTCAACATAGCATTTTCATCCAAAAAAGAACAATTTTCCTCGACAGAGGGGTTAGCATTTACAGATGATTCAACATTGGTTCGCTCAAGGAATTTTAAGCAAGGTGGAACAAACACTTCATGTTTCTCTTTAAGTTGTTGGGTGAGAAGAGAACTTTCTCTGAGCAAATCCTCTTGAGCCTCTCTCAGCACCTTGAGTTCCTGTTTCCTTTTCAGGTAATCATAGGTCAATCTTTCGTGGTTGGCTGAGAGAAAATCATGACGATTTGACAGTTCTTCCATTTGTGACTTGAGAGTGGAATACTATTCGGTCAACGGCAGATTTTTCTCCATCTCC
Source organism: Thinopyrum elongatum (assembly GCA_011799875.1). NCBI lineage: Eukaryota > Viridiplantae > Streptophyta > Magnoliopsida > Poales > Poaceae > Thinopyrum > Thinopyrum elongatum. The sequence goes on from CM022300.1 coordinate 511,837,217, forward strand.
TCAACCAACAACCCTTCAGATTTCCTGAGGGTTTTCTCAATTTTCTCAAGAGAGTTTTGTTGAATATTAGCAATCTTGATCAATTTAGCATGGTCATCCTTATCAGAAGAATATTGATCACTGGAGTGAACCTTGTGATGTTTGGAGGATACCTTTTCTTTCGAAGCTTTGGCCATGAAGCAGTAGGCAGGAGATTCATCATCACTTGACGGATTCCCAAAGAAGTTTGTTGCTGGGGAGGAAGCATATGCAATGCCAGCCATGCCAGAGTCGGAATCCTCATCGGATTCATCAGCTTCTTCGGAGTCTGATGATTCTTTTTCATCAGAATCCATTTCCTTGCTGATGTACGCCTTGGCCTTGCGAGAGTTATTCTTGCAGTTGGAGGACTTGGAAGGATTTCTTGAGGAAGATCTTGACGAAGATTTTGAGGTGGAGTTTTCCTTATTCTTGAAGAACTTCTTCGTTCTCTTATCATCATCGGAGTCGTAGTTCTTGCTCTTGCTTTTGCCTCGATAGTTTCCAGAATCATATCTTCCACTAGCACAGATTTCAGCTTCCCAGAGAGGGCAGTCTGAAATGAAGTGTCCAAGCTTTTTGCACTTGAAGCAGGTGTATTCTCTAGTGGGTTTTGATGAAGATTTTGAACCTCCAGAGTTGCTTGAACCTTTCTTCTGGAACAGGCTCTTCTTGTGAAAACGCTGGAATCTTTTCGTGATTAATGCGAGATCCTTGCTGATTCTTTCTGGGTCATCAGTATATTCTTCGGCATTTCCTTCAGAGGAAGAATCAGCCAAAGCCTTGAGAGCATGGCTTTTGCGATGGCTTGAACCATATAGATCTCTCTTCTCTTCTTCTTGTTCCTCGTGGGTGTTTAGCCTTTCCATGATATCTGCAGAGTCGAGATCTTTGATATCAGCTCGTTCCTTGATCATTAGAACTAGTGTGTCGAATGAACTATCAAGTGATCAGAGCAGCTTCTTCAGAACTTCATGGTCAGCGATGTCTTTGGTGTCGAGGCCTTGCAGCTCATTTGCGATGTCACTCAGACGATCGAAAGTTTGCTGACAGCTTTCATTTCCAATGCGCTTGAACCAATTGAACTTTGCTCGAAGAGTATCAAAGCGAGCTTCTTTCTGAGTTGAAACACCCTCATTTATCTTCTCAAGAATGTCCCATAATTCCATCGCAGTTTCACACTGTCGATAGCGAAGAAATCAAGCACGAGAGAGATGGCCACCAATTTTATCTTTAGCTTGAGCGTCCATCTGAATGAATTTGTTCTCGGCATCAGTGGGGGCTTGAGGTATTTCAATTGTGAATCCAAGCTGCACCACATTCCAGATGTCATCGTCAATGGCTCGGAGATGGATCTTCATCTTCCCCTTCTAGAAGGGATAGTCCGTCCCATCGAATATGGGAATCTTGAGATGCGACTTGTAGCTCACTGAAGACATACTTAAACTCCATGGTTGTTGGACCAAAATGAGCAGAGTCAAGTATGTCTACCAGAGGTGGGGGGGTGAATGGGAGTTTTAAAATTTCTTTGGAAATCTCAAAACTCTCAGAACCCAGAAGCGGAGTGAATGAAAACAAACTACAGCGAGCTATAACTAAGTACCGAATGGAAACTAAACATGCATCGAGACAAATGAAATGAAAGAAAATAGATCGAATGTAAATATGGGTAGCAGAGGTAACCAATGATGCTCGATGGCGACAGGGTATTTGTTTGACCAGTTCGTCCTTCTGCACAAGGACTATGTCTGGTTGGAGGGGTTGTGACTTAACACGGAAGATAAACTCTCTTCACCCTAGTTTCCTCGACAATTGGTTCGTCAACCAATGCCGATCACTTGTGGTAGATACTTGAGGCGATCTCCGGACCTTACAGACTTCTTCTTCGAGAACCACAATCACTCTTGGTCTCTGAAGAAATTGGCACCAAACTGTCTAGAGAGTTTGCAGCTCTCAAGAGTAATAGGCGGAGCGTACTGGACTTGGATTCAAGTGATGCTGAACCACTATCTAATTCTTCGACTCTAGGGGTTTTCTCTCGGTGGATTTTAAACTCAAATCTCTTAGAGAGGGGGTTACTCAACAATCTTCTCAGAATCAAACGGAACAGCCACCGGACAAAGCCGGTGCGGGGTGGCTATTTGTAGCCGCAGCCTTCCCTGGTGGGAAATGACCATTTTGGACACGTGGTCCAGCCAATGGTCAACCGACACATTTACAACAGTCAGATTTTGGAGCAACGATAACATTACTTGAGGAACAAGCAATGCTAACTCCTCGGTTTGAGAAAAAGCTCTCACACCGAAGATCACAGTCTCTTGCTGGCAAGTATTTGCTCAGAACACAAAGAGATTTCTCTCATAGCTTTCATAGGATTTGGGTTTAGCATAAGAGAATCAAAGCTTCGAACGCTACACCCCTCTTAATAGTACGATGGTTCTGATAACTCACAAGTGTAGGGGATCGTTTGCAGCCTTTTTCGATAAATAAGAGTGTCGAACCCAACGAGGAGCTAAAGGTAGAACAAATATTCCCTCAAGTTCTATCGACCACCGATACAACTCTACGCACACTTGATGTTTTCTTTACCGAGAACAGGTATAAAACTATTTCGTAGGTGAAAGGATAAGTTTGCAAGAATAAAACTAGAAGTACTTAGCAAGAATAAAACTACGAATAAAATGCAAGACAATACAAGTAGATAGCTTTTGTCAACAAGAAAGTCATTTGTCCCTAGGTGATCGATAACTAAACCGGTGATCATTGTTGCAATTTTATATGAGGGAGAGGCATGAGCTAACATACTTTCTCTACTTGGATCATATGCACTTATGATTGGAACTCTAGCAAGCATCTGCAACTACTAAAGATCATTAAGATTGTAAAACCCAACCATAGCATTAAGTATCAAGTCATCTTTATCCCATACGCAATGACCCCCAAACTCGGGTCTGTGTATTCTGTCACTCATGCCACCCACCATAAGCGAACCATTAACGTATTGCAACACCCTACAGCAGGGATCCCTCCGTTTGCGTGACAGGACAGCACCAAAATAAAATATAAAACTCAAACCAATCATGATCATCTATCAACCCATAGGACAAAACGGATCTACTCAAACATCATAGGATAACCACATATCATTGGGAAATAATATATAGTGTTGAGCACCATGTTTAAGTAGAGATTACAGCGGGGAAGAGAGGTGTTACACCGCTGCATAGAGGGGGAGAAAGTTGGTGTTGACGGAAGCAAGATTGTTGATGTAGATCGCCGTCACGATCCTTGCCCCGGCGGCACTCCGGCGCCACTGGGAGAGAGGGGGAGAGAGCCCCCCTCCTTCTTATTGTTCCTTGGCCTCCCCCTAGATGGGAGGAGAGTTCCCCCTTTGGTCCATGGCCTCCATGGCGGCGGAGGGGCAAGAGCCCCTCCTAGATTGGATGTATCTCTCTGTTCTCTTCTGTTTCGCGTTCCTGTTTTCTGGCCGAAAATCGTTTCTTATATTCCCAGAGATCTGTAACTCCAATTGCGCTGAGATTTTAACACAATTTTTTTTCCGGATATAAGCTTCCTTGCGCCCGAAGTAGAGCTCCAACCGATGTACGAGGTGAGCACAATCCACCACGGCGCGTCTGGCCCCTGGGGCGCGCCCTGGTGTATGTTGGGGGCTATGGGCCCCCATTTGCTTTGATTCCAAGTCCCAAAAATCGCAAATATTCCAAAATAATTCTTCGTAAATTTTTATTGCATTTGGATTTTGTTTGATATGGATATTCCGTGAAACAAAAAACATGCAACAAACAGGAACTGGCACTGGGCACTGGATCAATAGGTTAGTCCAATAAATCATATAAAATGTTGCCAGAAGAATGTGAAAGTTGCATAACATTGGCATGAAACAATAAAAAATTATAGATACGACGGAGACGTATCAGGTCCTATGACTCAATAAAGAGAAGAAGAACAACGAAATAAATGCTACGTCTTCACTTCTTCTTCAATCTCCTCGGACGCAGTCATTTTCCTCGGACAAGCACCAAACCAATTACTTCAGTTCAACAATTTTTGAGGGGTCACTCTTGTTACCATAAGCTTCGGTGATAACCTTCACTGCCATGCAGGGAGATTATCTTCGTCGTTTAGATCAAACTCCTCGTGACTTCAGGGACCTGTTACTCTGTGTGCACTAGCAAACACATAAGTCCCATACTATTTATGTCAACATACTCCAAAACATAAGGGGCCTATCATTGCACCAACAGTGATGTTGACAGGAAAAGTACACCTCTCAAAATGTATTCATCTCTGATTTAAGCTATGAGCTATGGCACCTCTGCAAATCAATGCTTCCCTCTGCGAAGGGCCTATCTATTTACTTTTATTGTTGATTCATCACCTTCTTAATTAAAGCACCGGCCCTGAGAGCGCTATTGTCATTCTTATGCATTGAATATAGTTAATGTTCTGTGCATCATGACTGGATCAAGGATTAAGCATGACAGGCTAGGGATAGCGTTCTTTAGCATTTTTATTTTGAAAGAAATGATTGTTTGTTGGTATGCCTGAGTATTGATGTCTTTATACCAAATTATAGACTATTGCTTTGAATCACTCGTATATTAATATTCATGCCATCATTAGATTATATGATCAAGATTATGCTAGGTAGCATTCCACATAAAAAATATCTTTTTATCATTTACCTACTCGAGGACGAGCAGGAATTAAGCTTGGGGATGCTGATACGTCTCCGTCATATCTATAATTTATTATTATTTCATGCCAATATTCTATAAACTTTCATATACTTTTGCCAACATTTTATATTATTTTTGGGACTAACATATTGATCCAGTGCTCAGTGGCAGTTCCTGTTTGTTGCATGTTTTTTTTCATAGAATATCCATATCAAACGAAGTCCAAACATGATTAAAAATTTACGGAGAATTATTTTGGAATATATGTGTTTTTTGGGAAGAAGAATCAATGCGAGACGATGCTCGAGGGGCCCACAAGCTCAGACGGTGCGCACCTACCCTGGGCGCGCCGGGCAGGCTTGTGGAGCCCCTGTAAGTCATTGGAGGTGTCCTTCGGCCGCAGGAAAGATAATATCCGGATAAAAATCCCGTCAAAATTTCATCCCAATCGGAGTTACGGATCTCCAGGAATTTAAGAAACGGTTTTCAGCTAGAAAACAGGAACGCGAAATAGAAGAGAACAGAGAGAGATCCAATTTCGGAGGGGCTCCTCCCCTCCGGGAGCCATGGCAGCCATGGACCAGAGGGGAAACTCTCCTCCCATCTAGGGGGGACCAAGGAAGAATAATAAGGATGGGGGCTCTCTTCCCCTCTCTCTCGGTGGCGCCGAAACATCGTCGGGGCAATCATCATGACGACGATCTACACCAACAACTTCGCCGCTGTCAACACCAACTCTCTCTCCCCAGTTATGCAGCAGTGTAACACCTCTTCTACCTGTTGTAATCTTACTTAAATATGGAGCTTCATGCTTCATATTATTATCCAATGATGTGTTGCCATGCTATGGTGTTTGAGTAGATTCATTTTATCCTATGGGTTGATTAATGATCATGATTGGTTTGAGTTGTATGTTTTATTTTGGTGCTGTCCCATGGTGCCCTCCGTGTCGCACAAGTGTGTGGGATTACCGCTATAGTGTGTTGTAGTACGTTCATAATTCTCTTATGGTGGGTTGTGTGAGTGATGGAAACACAAACCCGAGTAAGGGGGTTGTTGCGTATGGGAGTAAAGAGGACTTGCTACTTAATGCTATGGTTGGGTTTTAACTTAATGATCTTTAGTAGTTGCAGATGCTTGCTAGAGTTCCAATCATAAGTGTATATGATCCAACTACGGAAAGTATGTTAGCTCATGCCTCTTCCTAATATAAAATTGCAATAATGATTACACCTACAAAGTATGTTAGCTCATGTCTAGTTATCAATTGCCTAGGGACAGATCTTTCTCTTCTGTTACAAAAAGCTCTCTAGTAAACAACTAACTTTTATTATATTGCAAATTACTCATAGTTTTATTCTTGCTAAATACCTCTAGTTTTATTTTTGCAAACTTATCCTTACACCTACAAAGTAGTTTTATTCTTATTCTAGGTAAAGCAAACATCAAGTGTGCGTAGAGTTGTATCGATGGTCGATAGAACTTGAAGGGAATATTAATTCTACCTTTAGCCCCTCGTTGGGTTCGACACTCGTACTTATCGAGAAATGCGTCAATTGATCCCCTATACTTGTGGGTTATCACATATCGCATAATTCAACGAAAGTATTAAGATGAGATGCAAGATCTTCATTAGGACACCAGAAAATTGTTCTTTCATACAAGATTTAGCAAAGCGGCATTAATGTCACATGACTCCGCACTAATGGCGGGAGGAGCAATTGGAGTACTAATAAAATCATTATTATTAGTATTTGAAAAGTTAGACAACTTAGTGTTTTCCTGAGACATAGCGACAAAGCAAGCAAACAAGCAAATAAAAATATTTTTGTGTTTTTGTAAAAAAAAATAGAAGTGGGGGAGATGAAAACGAGAGGCAAAGGCAAAATAAAAACAAGAGCAAGTAGAGCTCCAACTGACGTACGAGGTGAGCACAACCCACCACCGCGCGCCTGGCCCCTGGGGCGCGCCCTGGTGTACGTTGGGGGTTGTGGGACCCCGTTTGCTTTGATTCCAAGTCTCAAAAATCACAAATGTTCCAAAATAATTCTCTGTAAATTTTTATTGCATTTGGACTTCGTTTGATATGGATATTCTGTGAAACAAAAAACATGCAACAAATAGGAACTGGCACTGGGCACTGGATCAATAGGTTAGTCCAATAAATCATATAAAATGTTGCCAAAAGTACGTGAAAGTTGTTTAATATTGGCATGAAACCATAAAAAATTATAGATATGACGGAGGCGTATCAGTATCCCCAAGCTTAATTCCTGCTCGTCCTCGAGTAGGTAAATGATAAAACGATAATTTTTGATGTGGAATGCTACCTAGCATAATCTTGATCATATATCTAATCATGGCATGAATATTAAGACACGAGTGATTCAAAGCAATAGTCTATAATTTGACATAAAGACATTAATACTCAGGCATCCCAATAAACAATCATGTCTTTCAAAATATCAACACTAAAGAAAGCTATCCCTACAAAATTATATAGTCTTGTCATGCTCTGTCTTCTCGACACAAAGCATTTATCATGCACCACCCCGATGACAAGCCGAGCAATTGGTTCATACTTTTTAACGTGCTTCAGCTTTTTCAACCATCACGCAATACATGAGCGCAAGCCATGGATATAGCACTATGGGTGGAATAGAGTATGATGATAGGGGTAAATAAAAAGAAGACAAAAAAGTAAGAAAGTCTCACATCGACGCGGCTAACCAACGGGCTATGGAGATGCCCATCAATTGATATCAATGCGAGGAGTAGGGATTGCCATGCAACGAATGCACTAAGAGCTATAAGTGTATGAAAGCTCAATATGAAAACTAAGTGGCTGTGCATCTAACTCTATAAGGAAAAATTCCCACTAGTATATGAAAGTGACAACATAGGAGACTCTCTATATGAAAAACATGGTGCTACTTTGGAGCCCAAGTGTGGAACTAGCATGCCCCTTCTTCCTTCTTTCTTTCATTTTTTCATTTTTCATTTTTCTTTCTCTTTTTTTTTCTTTTTTTCTTTTCGTCCGGAGTCTCATCCCAACTTGTGGGGGAATCATAGTCTCCATCATCCATTCCTCACTGGGACAATGCTCTAACAATGAAAATCGATGATCATCACACTTTTATTTACTTACAACTCGATACCTATAACAAAATATGACTCTATATGAATGCCTCTGGCAGTGTACCAGGATGTGCAATGATCTAGCATAACATGTATAAAAAATGATGAACGATGGCTGAGCCACAACTACTATGTCAGCTATATGATCATGCAAAGCAATATGACAATGAATGCTCAAGTCATCAAAACGGAAGCGGTGGAAGTTGCATGGCAATATATCTCGGAATGGCTATGGAAAGGCCATAATAGGTAGGTATGGTGGCTGTTTTGATGAAGATATAATAAGGCTTATGTGTGATAGAGCGTATCATATCACGGGGTTTGGATGCACCTGCGAAGTTTGCACCAACTCTCGATGTGAGAAAGGGCAATGCACGGTACCGTAGAGGCTAGCAAATTGTGGAAAGGTAAGAGTGAGTATAATCCATGGACTCACATTAGTCATAAAGAACTCATATACTTATTGCAAAAGTTTATTAGCCCACGAAGCAAAGTACTACTATGCATGCCCCTAGGGGGATAAATTGGTAGGAAAAGACCATCGCTCGTCCCCGACCGCCACTTATAAGGAAGACAATCAATAATAAATCATGCTCCAACTTCATAGCATAACGAGAGACTATACATGCATGCTTCGGGAATCACAAACCTTAACACCAATATTCCTACTAAACACAACGGTTTACTAGTACCTCCCACATATTATCATCTCTATGTCGCAAAACTATTGCAAGGAATCAAACATATCATATTCAGTGATCCATAAGTTTTATGTAGGATTTTATGACTAACCATGCAAATGACCAATTCCTGTTGACTCTCTAAATAGATATAAGTGAAGCAAGAGAGTTTAATATTTTCTACAAAAAACCATGCTCTAATAAATATAAGTGAAGCAAGAGAGCATTCTTCAAATAACGGTTTTCCATGTGAAGAGAAACAGGCAATCCAAACATCAAATAATATAAGTGAAGCACATGAAGCATTCTTTAAAGCCATACTCAAAAGATATAAGTGAAGTGCAATGAGCATTCTATAAATCAACCATGGACTATCTCATACCAGCATGGTGCATAAAAGAAAAGTGAAAACTAAGCACAAAAGACGCTCCAAGATTTACACATATCACATGAACGAAACGAAAACGAAAACATACTGATACTTGTTGAAGAAAGATGGGATGCCTTCCGGGGCATCCCCAAGCTTAGACGCTTGAGTCTCCTTGAATATTTACTTGGGGTGCCTTGGGCATCCCCAAGCTTGAACTCTTGCCTCTCCTCCTTCTCCTCATATCGAGACCTCCTCGATCTTTGAACACTTCATCCACACAAAACTGGTGAGATCCGTTAGTATAATAATGCAAATCACTACTTTAAGTACTGTTGCAAACCAATTCATATTTTGTTTTTGCATTGTAGCTACTGTATTATAACTTTTCCATGGCTTATACCACTGATAAAAATCGATAGTTTCATCAAAACAAGCAAAACAATGCATCAAAAATAGAATCTATCTTAAACAGGACAGTCTGTAGTAATCTGAACATTCACCATACTTCTTGTACTCCAAAAATTCTGAAAAATTAAGAAAAAATTAAGTAAGCTCAGACGGTGCGCCCCCTACCCTGGGCGTGCCGGGCAGGCTTGTGGAGCCCCTGTAAGTCGGTTGGAGGTGTCCTTCGGCCGCAGGAAAGATAATATCCGGATAAAAATCCCCTCAAAATTTCATCCCAATCGGAGTTACGGATCTTCAAGAATTTAAGAAATGGTTTTCAACCAGAAAACAGGAACGCGAAATAGAGAACAGAGAGAGATCCAATATCGGAGGGGCTCCTCCCCTCCGGGAGCCATGGCAGCAATGGACCAGAGGGGAAACTCTCCTCCCATCTAGGGGGGGACCAAGGAAGAAGAATAAGGATGGGGCCTCTCTTCCCCTCTCTCTCGGTGGCGCCGGAACATCGTCGGGGCAATCATCGTGACGACGATCTACACCAACAACTTCGCCGCTGCCAACACCAACTCTCTCCCCCTCTATGCAGCAGTGTAACACCTCTTCTACCCGTTGTAATCTTACTTAAATATGGAGCTTCATGCTTCATATTATTATCCAATGATGTGTTGCCATCCTATGGTGTTTGAGTAGATTCGTTTTGTCCTATGGGTTGATTAATGATCGTGATTGGTTTGAGTTGTATGTTTTATTTTGGTGCTGTCCCATGGTGCCCTCCATGTCGCACAAGTGTGTGGGATTGCCGCTGTAGGGTGTTGTAGTACGTTCATAATTCTCTTATGGTGGGTTGCGTGAGTGACGGAAACACAAACCCGAGTAAGGGTGTTGTTGCGTATGGGAGTAAAGAGGACTTGCTACTTAATGCTATGGTTGGGTTTTAACTTAATGATCTTTAGTAGTTGCAGATGCTTGCTAGAGTTCCAATCTTACGGAAAGTATGTTAGCTCATGCCTCTTCCTCATATAAAATTGCAATAATGATTACACCTACAAAGTATGTTAGCTCATGTCTAGTTATCAATTGCCTAGGGACAAATCTTTCTCTTCTGTTACAAAAAGCTCTCTAGTAAACAACTAACTTTTATTATCTTGCAAATTATTCGTAGTTTTATTCTCGCTAAATACTTATAGTTTTATTTTTGTAAACTTGTCCTTACACCTAGAAAATACTTCATTAGGACACCAGAAAATTGTTCTTTCATATAAGATTTAGAAAAGCGGCATTAATGTCACATGACTCCGCACTAATGGCGGGAGGAGCAATTGGAGTACTAATAAAATCATTATTATTAGTATTTGAAAAGTCACACAACTTAGTGTTTTCCTGAGACATAGCGACAAAGCAAGCAAACAAGCAAATAAAAATATTTTTGTGTTTTTGTAAAAAAAAATTAGAAGTGGGGGAGATGAAAACGAGAGGCAAAGGCAAAATAAATACAAGAGCAAGTAGATGATAGTTTGTGCGAAGGTACTTGATAGGTTTTGGTGATGTCTTCCCAGGAACGGCGCCAGAAATTGGCAAGTTGAAGGGAGACTACTTTGACATGAATCGTCCCCGGCAACGGGCCAAAAATTCTTCCTGCTACTTGTGAGCTGCGTTGGGATTTTCTCGAAGAAGAGAGGATGAAGTAGTACAATAGATATAAGTATTTCCCTCAATTAAGAACCAAGGTTATCAATCCAGTAGAAGAACCACACAGAACCTCGTTAGCAGCACCTGCACACACAAAAGCAAATACTTGCACCCAACACAAACAAGGGGGTTGTCAATCCCCTCGGCGGTTACCTTCAAGGATTAAATATCGTAGTGGTAGGTAATAAGATAAATTACAAAACAAAATAAATAAAATAAAATTGCAGCAAGGTACTTTTGTGTTTTTATATATGATAAAAGTAGACCCGGGGGCCATAGTTTTCACTAGAGGCTTCTCTCTCGAGCACATAACATACGGTGGGTGAACAAATTACTGTTGGACAATTGATAGAAAAGCGCATAGTTATGACGATACTCAAGGCAATGATCATGTATATAGGCATCACGTCTGAGACAAGTAGATCGACTGCTGCCTACTGATATGTCTCCAATGTATCTATAATTTTTGATTGTTCCATGCTGTTACATTATCAATCTTGGATGTTTTATATACATTTACTAGCAACTTTATATCATTTTTTGGGACTAACCTATTGACATAGTGTCCAATGCCAGTTGCTGTTTTTTTGCTTGTTTTTTACTTTGCAGAATATCAATACCAAACGAAGTCCAAATGCCATGAAATTTTTTGGAGATTTTTTTCTGGCCAGAAGACACCCTGGGAGCCAAAGGAGCATACGAGAGGAGGCCCGTGGGGCCCACTAGGCACCAGGGCGCACCAGGGGGCCCAGGCGCGCCCTATTGGGTAGTGGAGCCCACGGGAAGCTTCTTGACCTACCTCTGCCTCTATAAATACTCTAAAATCCCAAAAACCATAGGGGAGTCGAGGAAATACAGTTTCCGCTGCCGCAAGTTTCAGAACCACGAGATCCAATCTAGAGGCCTTTTTTGGCACTCTGCCGGAGGGGGCAACAATCACGGAGGGGTTCCTCATCATCCTTGTTGCCCCTCCGATGATGTGTGAGTAGTTTACCATAGACCTACGGGTCCATAGCTAGTAGCTAGATGGCCTCTTCTCTCTTTTTGCTCTTCAATACAATGTGCTCCTCGATGTTCTTGGATATCTATTTGATGTATCTCTTTTTTGCGGTGTGTTTGTTGGGATCCGATGAATTGTGAGTTTATGATCAGTTCTATCCATGAATATTATTTGATCTTTGCTGAACTCCCTGCATGATTGTTATAGCCTCGTATTTCTTCTCCGAAATTTTGGTTTGGTTTGTCCAACTAGATTGATTTTTCTTACCATGGGAAGAGGTGCTTTGTGATGGGTTCGATCATGCAGTGCTCAATCTCAGTGACAGAAAGAGACATGACACGCATGTATCGTTGCTATTAAGGGTAACAAGATGGGGTTTATTCATACATGAGTTTATCTTGTCTACATCATGTCATCGTTCTTATTGCATTACTCCATTTTTCCATGAACTTAATACACTAGATGCATGCTGGATATTGGTCGATGTGTGGAGTAATAGTAGTAGATGCAAACAGTAGTCGGTCTACTAATCTTGGATGTGATGCCTATATACATGATCATTGCCCTGGATTTCGTCATGATTATTCGCTTTTCTATCAATTGCCCAACAGTAATTTGTTTACCCACCGAATGCTATTTTGTTGAGAGAAGCCTCTAGTGAAAACTACGGCCCCTGGGTCTATTTTCCTATCATATTAAACCAAAAATACCTTTTTGCAATTTTTCTTTATTTATTTTATTTTGTGTTTTAGTTAGATCTATTTATCAAAACCTATACAATTTAATCTATCTCAATACCGAGGAGGGACTGACAACCCCTCTTACGCGTTGGGTTGCAAGTTTTTGTTGTTTGTGTGCAAGTGCTGTTTACATAGTGTTGCTTGGTTCTCCTACTGGATTGATAACCTTGGTTTCATAACTGAGCGAAATGTAGGAGATATGCCCTAGAGGCAATAATAAATGTTATTATTTATCTCCATGTTTATAATTAAGTTTATATTCCATGCTATAACTGCTATGGTTCTCGAGTCTACAATAACCACGAGGCTCGGAGGAAAACTCATATGCACGTGTGGAATAATAAACGGTAAAATGTATTCCTAGTCAAGCCTCTAAGACTAGCTCAAGTGTTGCGTGATGATTATGTTTTCCTAATCATGGGCATGTCTATGCCAGCAATTTTGAGGACACAATCTTAGAAGAACACTTGTGTTGAATCGACCCGATTGATGTTATGCTATGAGATATGTTCGTCACGAGTTAATGGTAAATAACACAAAGAAAGTTAATGTTTGCATAATTCCGTAGACCATGAGAGTATCGAGTTTCTTCATGCTTGCTTCATGAACTTTGGGGTTTGTTAAACGTCATCCGTAAAAGGGTGGCTATTACAGCGGCTTACGGGTTCATGGAAAAGTATGACAAGGAACTAGATAGCTCAAGATTAGGATTTGCTCCTCCGACGAAGGAGAGATATTCTTTGGGCCCTCTCGATGTTACGGTATCCATCATCGTCTAGCCAGACACAATGTGATTTGATCACAAGGATGCCGGAACACAGGAACGAGAAAAGAGAACAAAACCGGTAACGAGAAAACTGGCATAGTGGACAAAGTTGTTGGTCCATGGGGATGCCAATAAATCTCACCTCGGGTGTTTGTAACATATCACAAAGCAACAGGAATAGCACACAACAACTACAGGTTCACTCGAATATTCATTCGTGTGTGTATAGGGATCAATATGGATGTCCATGGTTCCGCTATTGATCATTGATCGGAAAGAGTTCTAGTCATGTCTATACTTCACCGAACCTATAGGGTCACACACTTAAGGGTCATCTATCTGCTAAGTAATAGACAGGGAGTCTGGGAGATTGTTTCCGGAAAGGTTTCGGAGACAACACAAAAGTTTCAGAGAGTAAAACCAGAAACATTTCAGAGACAAACTACATACCAAAAATGTTTCCGAATGAGTCAAGTTTTTTTTCAGTGGGTTCCGGAAATGTTCTGGACCATCCGGATTTTTTCTGGATTTTTCAGACACTGAAAATATTTCATGAATAGTACAGTGAATAGTGTAACACTATTAGGGCACAACTCCCTTTTGGTGGCTTTTTGGAAAGCCACCTTTTGGGGTTTTGTCCCTAAAGTCATGGAGCATAATTTCGGGAGGTGGGGGCCCCGTTGTGGCAGCCCAAAACGTCCTTGGTATGGGGGGCCCACCCAAGGGGCTTCCTCACACTTTTGGTGGCTTTTGGGTGGAACATATCCAAGGGTTTTTTGGTATTTTCAAGTGCCCTCTACCCCTTGCTTCCCACTATAAATAGAGGTGGAGAGAGCTCTCCATTTGACTAAATCTCTCTCAAGCACATGCCATGCAATGATCTGGCTTTCCATCTCCTTCTCTGTGAAATAGTTTCGTATGCCGAAAAGCTGTCTAGTCTTCAGTAGGGCCTAGTTGTTGATAGGTTGGCCAACAGACTGAAAGGGTGGAAAGGGAAGTTGATGGCTAGACCAGGGCGCTTAACTTTGATCACATCGTTTCTTACCTCAACGGCTACTTATTTTCTCTCCTGATTCAAGGTGGACAAATGGATGATCAAGAGAATGGATACAATATGTAGAAACTTTTTGTGGACTGCAGAGGAGGAGGCGAGGGGGAGCAAATGTATTGTCAATTGGAAACGAATCTGTGCCCCCAAGAAGGTTGGCGGACTCGAAATTAAAAACACGGAATGCTTTGGCAGAGCTCTTAGATTGAGATGTGCCTAGTACGAGTGGAGTGATAGGGTGAAGCCATGGCTGGGCACTAGCATACCCTGTGATGTGGTGAACCAGCAACTTTTCTCTGCGTGCACCCAGATTACCATTGGAAATGGCGAACGTGCATGGTTTTGGTCTGATCGCTGGCTCCAAGGAAACGCCCCCGCTGCTATCGCCCCTGGTCTGTTTACCCTTGCCCGAAGGAAGAAGCTTTCTGTTAAGGAGGCATTATTGGATAACCATTGGATGAAGGGCCTCCAACACATGGACAACAAGATGCTACTGGACCAATTTATTTGTCTCTGGGAGCTGTTGCGACCAATTGTTCTATCAAACGAGTCGGATACCATCCGCTGGTCCATGACAGCGGACGGCTCCTACTCCGCTGCCTCAGTTTATGATGCACAATTTTTGGCTCAGATTGAATGGCCACTCCTGCACAGGATTTGGAAGATCAAGGCAGAGCCCAAGGTTAAATTTTACATTTGGCTATTGCTTCAGAACAGGAACTGGACGGCGGACAAGCTGCTGGCGAGGGGCTGGCCTCACTCTGATCACTGCATGTTGTGTAACCAAGTTGCTGAGACGGCGGCTCATCTCACGTTAGAGTGCTCTTTTGCTAAGGAGGTCTAGCATTGCTTCTCTAGAACCGACGATAAGGCATCCAACTTTGCCTATAATGCCACTTCCATCTCGGATTGGTGGCGCAAGTCTCCGAGGCTTGGTAGGACGCAGGACACGCGGAAGCATGTAACATCGGCAGCATATGTGGCTTGGAACCTTTGGAAGGAGTGCAACCGTCGTACCTTTGAGGGAAAGAGATGCTCTCCGTAAATAGTGGCAGCCATGGCTAGAGATGATATTTTGATGTTTTGGGAGTCTTTCACTTGAGGCCTGCCCATCTCTGCTTTTTCCATTTTTTCTTCTTTCCTGGGTCTTTTCTAGGTTGAGCTATTTTATTTTATTTTGTATGTGCTTTGCCTGAATCCTGTGTGGGTCAGCTGCATTGGTCTGTACTATAGTCTGGGGCTTTTGTTCCCTCTCCTTCTCCTTTTATGAATTGGCAGTGCTCCTGCCGTTGCCCGTAAAAAAAAGGGCCCAGTTCTGGACGGCGAAGCCCTGCTGGATAGTTGACACCATATGTGTGCAACCAGGTAGAGAGGTCATGGTTTCGAACTTAGTTCAAGAAATAGCCTAAGGTTCTGTCCGAGGATCTGACCATGTGCCTCCCGAAGGGCTGTCCAAGGGACTGATCGAGTTTCTGTCCGAGGGCCTCCCGAAGGGCTGTTCGAGGGACCGCCTGAGGAGCTGTCCGAGGGAGTACATCCTCGCGGTTGGGAGGTTGTCAAATCCTAGCTGCGGGGATCTGCACCAACGATCTCCACCGACTCTCCATCCGCTGCGCTACGGGTCGGTAATGATCAGATCAAACCCTGTATGCAGCTTCATAGTGGTCCTGGGCTGGTGCGTAGGTTGGAATTTTTTTGTTTTCTGCTACTTTCCCCTACAGTGGCATCAGAGCCATGCTATGCATAGATGCAGGTTATGATTTAGAATACATGAGATCTATGGGTGTTGCACAATATAATTTTATAGTAGATGAGTTCTATTGCTGAAAATTATTTGTGCGGGTAGTATATGAATTCTATTACCCGATGTTCTTGTTGCTTCCCTTGAAATTGCGTAGTTCTGATCTTGACGACATGGTGGAGTTTTGCTACAAAGTTCTAGCAATCCGTGATACTTCCATGCTGCTCCTGAGTATGCTGGTTGACAGATCAACGAAGTGCTTCAGTTCTTTGGGTTCCACCATAGTTAAGAAAGATGAATGTTTCGTAGACTGAAGGGTAATACAGATATGATCTGCACGGGGATCATGCGTATGACGAAGTTTAGTATGGGGCTTGAGATTTTTTATCTCGTGTTTCATACGCCCCGGAAAGTTAATCTAGCGACTTGAATAATCATACTTGATGATAAACGTTGGTAGCTGTGGTTTGGTCGAAACCCTAAAACCCACGTAAAATAAAATTTTGCATAAACCGATTAGAGGCGTCTAACTTGGTTTTGCAGGATGACTTGTGATGTGCATATGATGTGGTATAGTCTTCGTCCTATTTAATTTGATTATGTATGAGATGACTATATAATGTAAATTAACATGACCTGCGTGTCATGATTCGACATGATGGCTGGAGCCATATGATTGTCATTTTAAATGACCTGCGTGTCAACCTTATGTAATATACTTATTTTATTAGCTATAGAGATAGCAATTTTATCTAGTGCATCGACAAGGTGGTGGCAATCTTCGCGAAGGTGAACACTGACGCGAATGCCGAAGACGAAGAAATAAGAGACTTCTCCGTCAGAAAGGGCTATACCATATCATGCTATTATGAATTGCCTAAGATGTTTATCCCTTATGATGCACCCTTCTTGATTGCGCGGTAGTCACTTTTATTAGGGTGATCTCTCACTTAAAATATCAAGTAGTTAGTGTTCTCCCAAGTGTAGCACCGTCACGGCACCTATCTCTTCGGGGCATCACATGATCTCCATGGGTGTGAACGATTAGAGAAGTGTGAGGCGGGTGAGTTGAGACCTCGCAGCGAGATCACTTGGTTGTCTTGACGTTCAGGCGAGACAGTCCTGAGCTCGGAACACACGCATCGAAAGATGAGCAAGAATCACATAGAGATGTGATCGGCAAGTTTGCCTACCGATTGAAGTTCACGCCATTTGAGTTCATCTCGAACCGTGGCGTTGAATGGAAATGCGGCTCTTGAATCACTCACAGTCAATTATGAGAGTGTCATGGTGGAACACGATCACCTATGGGGCCATCGGCCCCTTGTGGTTCAGCAAGGGGGAAGATAACATTGCACAAAGAGCGGAGGCCATGAAACAGCACGACGGTGGTGACACTGGTGGTTTTTCTGCAGGTTCGGGCCTCTGGGAAGCGTAAAATCCTACTCCTGCTTTGGTTGATTGGATGGAGGAGCAAGACGAACACGCAACGCTCAAGCCCAGCAAGGTGGCCTCGGGGAGAGCAGCTATGCGCGTACAGTGCGCAAGGGTCCGAATCCTTTGTTCGTTTGCCTTGGACCTCCTTTTATAGCTCAAGGGGTGACCACAGTGGCAAAATAGTCTTTATCTAGTGATTAGATAGCTAACAGTGCTATCATACCTAACTCTGGCAGTTAGGACATGGTGCATTAAATGCACTGCTATATGTCATGTTGAGGGTGAAGCCCGGCAAGCCTGCCATGCCGCTTAACCATCTTCTGCTTATCTGTTCGACACGCTTCTGGACGGGTGTCACATGAGAGTAATTTGTCTTCTAATGAGCTGCCACGTGCCTGGTGGTAGCCACTTAATCACCTGGAGGCTTGACACCGCATTGATAAGTGATTTGCATTGTGGTGCGGTGGAGCGGTGGTGCCTTGGCGGGAGTCCTCGCCCTTGGCAGACCAGGCAAGCCTGCTGGGGAAATCTTGGATTTATCCCTGGGGCGGCTTCGACCCGACCAGGGTCTCCTGCCTGTCAAGGGAGGCCTCCCCAAGGTGATGCTCTGCTGTCTTGGTCTTCTTGATCCACTCCTTGATCTCACGAAGAGTGGTTCCTCTGGCTTGGCCTTGTTTTGCATGTTGGCGCTAGACATGCGATGCGAACACGCCTGTGTATAAGTCCGGGCAACCAAACATGAATGTTTGTTGCACCGACAGGAGCCCCCGGGCCTGGCCCATACGTGCTGCCTCGCATCATTGGGGTAGGCCCCAACAAATACACAGGTGCACACTTTGGCCAAACCGCAATGGGATTCATGTCTCTCTTGATATCTTCCTTGCTTCTTCATTAACTGTGATTGAATCAGTGTCCGGTTTTCCCGTGAGTCATGCGGAACGACGTGGGGTTACCCACGTAATGGCTCGCGGGCTGCCCAAGTTCACGGGGAGGTAACTGCCATTTTATTCATCCCACCACTCCTGCCGTTTCCGCCACATATGCTGCATGCATTGCGCAGGGTTGGTGGCAGACGTGTAGGGCGCGGAAATGAGTGCCATGGCAGAAACCTCAGCACCGTGGATAGGCGCAGGATGGCGGCCGTCGATTATGGACGTCGCTAGTGATGCAGAGGGACTGAATTGGTGGAGTGGGGCGGTTGCCTTTTGGGTGGTGAGGAGCCAGCCCCTGGCCATGCCCCCCTATAAAAGGAGGCATGTGCGAGGGGCTCACCCACACACATCTCCTCCTCCTTCTTCTCATGCCCCTCTTCCACTACGGTGAGAGGAAGAGGACGTGGTCGTGCTCCAGCAGTGGCGACGATGGTCTCTTCTCGGCAGCGCCTCCTTCCCCCTTCTGGGGATGCAGGGGCAGAATCCAGCACACAAGGTGGTGCTGGAGGGCGTGGGCGTGGCTGTCGCGGTGCTCGGGGCCGAGGAGGACGTGGGGGCGCTTTGATCGCTCCTCCCCCGGCTGCCTTGGCTCCAATGGAGGGCCACGTCAGGGACCAGCCGTTGGAGTTCATCGTCAAACTGCACGGGCCCCCGCGCAGCCGTCTTCGGCTTCCTACCCCTTTCGCAAGGGTGATGGAAGTAGAACAGCCGCCAGGATTGAAGCTGCACATGAGGGGTTGCTGTAATGGCAGCATGCGGGCAGACGTAGAGTTCCCCGTGCTTCATGTCATGTTTCTCCAGCGTGGCTGGAAACTTTTGCTTGTGCCCATAGCTTGGTGGTGGGGCACGTTCTCTATTTCAAGTTAATGGGGGCCAACCTGCTCTCCATCAAGGTCTTCGGGCGTTCGGGTGCTCGCTTAGGGTGCTACGCGGAGAGCTCGACCGACGACGAAAGCTCCTCCTCGAGCGACAACAACGAAGAGGACAGTGACGGTGATGACGATGGCACCGAGTGGGAGGACGGTAGCTCGGACTCCAGCTGAGCGCCGGACGCACCGTCACCGTTAGCAAGGCGCTGGCGGCACCATCATCTGCACCTGGTCTTCTCCCCGGCAGAGCGATTTGCCGGGGCGTTGGGTGTGCACGTCTCCGCCTCCCCTAGCTGGACTCCGGTAGGCTTCCTCGTGGACTTCGGCTTCATCTTCCCTGCCGGTGACCCTCCTGTCGCGTTCCGCTGGTCCTGGCGGTGGTGACTAGGGCATCGCCTAGCCGCTCTCTCTGTCTGTCGTCTTCACCCCGCCCCTCTCAATCTTGTCAGACTGCGTCCCGCGGGCCCTGACGGGGTCAGGCTGGGCTTCTGCCCAGGCACTCCTTTTTCCCTCTTCACCTCCCATTGTAGCTCCTAGGAGGAGACGGACAAGAAAGGCATTACGGGGCACTTATCTTTTTTTAATCTAAAACATGTAGGCACTTGCCAAACTTTATCTTAAATTATGTATTCTCTCCAGCCATATTTGTACTCTATAAGGTTTGTACTTGTTTATGTGCATATTAATGAAAAAAGATATGCTTGCCGGGTACTTGTGCATGTATCATACCCTTGCAGATGAATGATTCCTCTATACTTCCAAGTAAACAAGGTTTTCCGGCAATACATCTTGCCGGTCCCTTCCATTGCTGCCGCGAGGCTCGGCCCGGCGGGTTTAGGAGCGTGGAAGAGAACTGGCCCCTTGTCAATCCTTTTTCTCAAATGCCACTGCAACCAGCCTGACTGAAGTAATCTTCGAATCAAAAGATGGGAGCACAAATGTTTGAAGGTGACAAGGTTTTTCTACGCACAAGTTTTTCTCACAGAGGTACACTATGGATGTCTTAAAGGGAACTTATCTGCTTTGCGTTGTCGGGGGCCGATATGCAAGCTTGTTCTTACTTCTCCTCCTTGGGATTTTATCCACGGCAGGGGCCCTGTAGTTAGTGCAGGGGACACAACAGCAGCATACAACCCTTTCTAAATGATCATGGCAGAACTATGCTAGAATAAACATGCATGCAAGTTTTAGGCGCCAGCGCTTCATTTTATTATCTTTGCACAGGGTCTGCGCCTGGCTTTGTACAAAGGGTTACATGCACATCGGCAAGGCTTGTACAAAAGGTGGTTGCTGGGGCTAAGCCCAGCAGCCGCGCCTTACAGGTAGAACTTGCGAAGATGCTCAATATTCCATGAGTTTTGCACCTTAATGCCATCTTCGGTCTCCAGATGGACTGTGCCAGGTCTGGTGACTCGTACTACACGGTAAGGGCCTTCCCACTTTGGCGTCAACTTTTGGAACCCTTGGCGGATTGAACACGCCTAAGGACAAGGTCGCCTTCCTCAAGGCTCCGGGCATGAATCCTGCAGCTATGATTGTAGCGCAAGGCTTGCTGGTAGCGTGCAGCACGCACAGCGGCCCGGAGATGATCTTCCTCGAGGAGCACGACATCGTCATGCCGAAGCTGCTCTTGCTCTACTTCATCGTTGGCAAGTACTCAAGGTGACCCGTATATGAGTTCCGTGGGGAGCACTGCTTCTGCCGCATACACTAGGGAGAAGGGAGTCTGGCCGGTGGCTTGATTCGGTGTCGTACGAAGGGACCAAAGAACCACCAGTAGCTCATCGATCCAGCGTCTGTCGCGCTTTTCCAACTTATCAAAAGTTCTTGTCTTGAGCACACACAACACTTCAGCGTTCATCCTTTCAACTTGTCCATTGCTCTGGGGATGAGCAACAGAGGCAAAAGAGACCTTGCTCCCAAGGTTTTGGATGTACTGCATGAAGGCGCGACTCGTGAATTGGGTGCCATTATCGGTGATCACTCTGGCGGGTACTCCAAAATGGCACACCAATCGTTTCAAGAACTTGATAGCTGAATGCGCGGTCACCTTCCTCACTGGCTCCACTTCCGGCCACTTTGTAAACTTGTAGATTGCAACGTACAAGAATTCAAAGCCCCTGGTAGCATGGGGGAAGGGGCCCAAGATGTCGAGCCCCCAGACCGAAAATGGCCAGGACAAAGGGATCGTCTGGAGAGCTTGAGCTGGTTGATGGATGTTCTTGGAGTGGAACTGGCAGGCTTCACATTTGGTGACTAGCTCAGTTGCAACCTGGAGGGCTGTGGGCCAATAGAAACCCTGCCGAAAGGCTTTTCCAACCAGGGCTCTTGATCCAATATGAGAGCCACACATACCCCCATGTATCTATGATAGCAGGTTCTATCCATCTTCCCGGCAAATGCACTTCAATTTCACACCATTCGGCCTTTTCCTATACAGTGTATCATCGATAAACTAGTACATATTTGACCTTCGGGATACTCTTTCAGCTTCTTCTTGCTCCTCTGGAAGTTCTCCTGTTTGAAGGAAACAGACTATGTGTCGCGCCCAAGTTGGAGCCTGAGGCTCAACAACAAGGACTAATGGCACCTCCCCGTTCATGGGAGCGCTCACCTCGACCGCAAGAACTTGTGGTTCCGCGGGAGGGTGCTGCTCACCAACCGAAGTGGAGTTGTTCCCGGCAGCATCTCTACCAGCGGCTTCAGGAAGCCCTGTCGGGAGATACTTGCCGGAGTCCAACTTCCTCCTTTTTCTGGCCATCATTGAAGGGGACACTGATTGTTGAGTTAGGTGGAGGAGAAAAGTTCCTGGCTCCACAGGGAGCTTTTGTGCAGTGCACTTTGATAAATGATCAGCAATGTTGTTCTCCACACGTGGCACGTGCTCTGTTTGTAATCCATCAAAGTGCTCCTCCAACTTTCTCATTTCCTCTAAATATGCCTCCATCAATGGACTCTGGTAATACTTATTTACTTGTCTCACCACAAGCTGCGAGTCTCCATGGATGATCAATTTCTTGATTCCCAACTCCACCGCAATTCTGAGCCCGGCAAGGAGCTCCTCATACTCAGCAGTGTTGTTGGTGGTCTTCTCCCGGGAAAAGTGCATTTGAACTACATACTTGAGATGCTCTCCGGTGGGCGCAACAAGAAGCACGCTAGCTCCAGCGCCCTGTAACGAGAAAGCACCATCAAAATACATGGTCCACTTCTGAGGCGCCTCCTTGACGGGGATAACTGTCTCTGGTATTTCTTCATCTGGAGTGGGCGTCCATTCCGCAATGAACTCCTCTAATGCTCTACTATGAATGGTTGAGGTACTTTCGTACTTCAGGCCAAAGCTAGACAACTCTAGTGCCCATTCAACTATCCTGTCGTAGCTTCAGGGTTCCTCAGTATGCGCTGCAGTGGGAAACGAGTGACAACTGTGATCTCGTGGGCTTGGAAGTAGTGGCGTAGTTTCCTCGAGGCCATGATGAGGCCAAAGATCAGCTTTTGCACTCCAGAGTACCTTGACCTAGCCCCCTGTAACAGGGAGCTGACAAAGTACATTGGCCATTGCACCACTTTCTTCTTTGCCGCGGTTTTAGGACTGCCTTCGCTAACTTGCTCTGCTTTCCTTTGATATGTGTCCAATCCTACCGTGACTGGTTTAGTTTCATCTTCAAAGGGGACAGTTGTTGTAGCTGCTTCCTCATCCACTTCTTGTTGCGCCACCAGCGCTGCACTAACCACTTGGTTCGTTGCCGATAAATATAGCAGCAATGGCTCTTGCGGTTTAGGAGCGACTAAGGTGGGAGCAAAGGAAAGGTAGGCTTTTAGGTCTTGCAGTGCTGCTTCTACCTCTAGGGTCCACTTCATCAGTCCTGCCTTCTTCAAATTTTTTAAGAAAGGCAAGGCACTCTCGGCAGACTTGGAAATGAACCTACTCAGTGCGGCAACGCATCCAGTCAAACGTTTCACATCTTTAACAATCCTGGGTGCTTGAATCTGCTCGATTGCCCTGATCTTGTCTTGGTTGGCCTCTATCCCTATAGCTTGCCGGAGGGAACACCAAATACACACTTCTCAGGGTTTAACTTCAAATTAATCTTGCGCAAGTTTGCAAAGGTCTCTTCCAAATCTTGAATGAGTGTTGATCTGTCCTTGGTTTTGACCACTATATCATCCATATAAGCTTCTACATTTCTATGCAGCTGTGGTTCGAAACCAATCCATACTGCTCTTGCAAAAGTGGACCCAGTGCTCTTTAACCTGAAAGGCATGCATACAAAACAGTACGTGCCACATGGAGTTATGAACGCGATCTTCTCTTCGTCTTCCTTGGACATGAATATCTGATGGTACCCGGGGTACGCATCCAAAAAGGAAAGCAGATCACACCAGGAAGTGGAGTCCACCTGGAAGCGGCAGGGGGAAAGGATCCTTCGGGCATGCTTTGTTCAAGTCTGTGAAGTCAATGCAGAGCCTCCACTTCCCATTTGCCTTCCACACTACCACTGGGTTTGCTAACCATGTTGGATGCAGTACACCTCTGACCAAACCAGCTGCTTCAAGTTTCTTGATTTCCTCGGCAATGAACTGGCCACTCTAAAGCTTGCTTCCTAACCTTCTTCTTGATGGGGCGAGCGTGGGGGCAGACAGCAAGGTGGTGCTCGATTACCTCCCTGGGAACACCGGGGATGTCAGATGGTTGCCAAGCAAACACATCGACATTCGCCCGCAGGAAGGCAACGAGCACACTTTCCTATTTGTCATCAAGGGTGGCGCCGATGGTAAACGTACCATCAGCGCCATCCTGCCTCGCCGGGACCTTTTTCACAGCAGGTGAAGTAGCTTTGGGCCTTTTGCTAGTGGAACTTTCTGGCAGATCCTCAACATGTGCAGCGCAATCCGAAGAGGCGCGCTTCCCGGAGTCCTTGCCGGCATCTCTGCTAACTTTCTTTCTCTTCTTTGCCTCCTTGGCGGGAGCTGTGGCTTCTGCAGCTTCAGCTGCTACCGCGTCTCGATACATCTGATCCACACATATAATTGCATCTCTTTTATCTGATGGAATGGAAATGATACCCATCGGCCCTGGCATCTTCAAGGTGTTGTAAGCATAATGGGAAGCTGCCATGAATTTTGCCAGAGCTGTACAACCAAGAATCCCATTGTAAGGCAAGGGAAGCTCAACCATGTCAAACACGACCCTCTCGGTCCGGTAGTTTAGTTCCCCGCCAAATGTCACAGGAAACATGATCTTCCCCCTGGGCCGGCTCCTACCGGGGTTGATTCCTTGAAATGTACCCGTGGCCTTGAGCTCCTCAACGGGGATCTGCAGCTTCGCAACCACCTTAGGGGAAATCAAGTTCAATCCATCCCCACCGTCAACTAGCATCTTGGTGACCTTGAGGTTGCGGATTGTTGGGGAGACCAACAACGGCAAACATCCAACCGCAGTGGTGCGGTCAGGATGATCCTCTTCGTCAAAGATGATAGGCGTGTGGGACCACTTGAGTGGCTTCCGGGAGTCTACAGTTGGCTCCACGGCATTGACCTCACACGCCCACTGCTTGACCTGGCAGTGAGTAGAGTGCAAAGACGCACCCCCGTCAATACACATGGCTTCGGTCGCTTTCTGGAATTCTTGCTCGCTGGTTTCTTCATCCCCTTCATCACTCTCACCATCTCCTTCTTTCTTCTCACGGCCTCTGGCAGGTTTCTCCTTTTGCCGCGGGGCCTTGCCGCGGCGGCCCCCTCTATTGCCATGGGCTTTTCCTCCGGCGCCCTCTTGGTCTTTCTCCCTGTCTCACTTCTCATATTCTGCCTTCTGCTTGTTGACAAGCTGCTTGACTTGGTGGCATTCTTGGAGATCGTGACCTTTAGTACGGTGGATCTTGCAGTATGGCCCATAAGACTTCCCAGCTTTCTCTGCTGCCACAGCCTCCCGGCAATCAGCGCACACGGTAGCTTCCTTGTCGGGGGCTTCGGTTTTGGCCTTTTTTCCGGTGCCGAGATCGCCAGAGCCCTCAACGGCCAATACTGACTTATCTTTGCACTTCTTGTTGCGCCTCCGGCTCCTCCTCTTCGGGTTAGTGGACTCGTCGTCGTCCTCCGAATCAACCTCGACGCCATCCTCTTCCCCGGGGAGTCGCCTTCCTTCCTCAGCCCGAGCACATTTATCTACCAAGGTGTACAACTCATTGACGGTCTTGGGCAGCCAGACATTCATTTTGGACCGTATCCTTCTGTTGCGCAGGTTCAAATGGAACGCGGCAATCACAGCTGCTAGATGTATCTCTGGAATGTTACGGTGCACTAGACTGAACCTTTGCATATACTTCCGCAAGCTCTCCCCTTCCTTCTGTGGAAGGACTTGCAGGTCACTGAGCCGTCCGGGCTCTTGGTGGCCACCCGTGAAGGCGCCAAAAAATTCATTGCACAAGTCAGCCCATGATGAAATGGAGTTCTCTGGCAGGTGCATCAGCCACGACCTCATGTTTGGCTTGAGTGCCAAAGGGAAGTAATTGGCGAACACCTTCTCATCCCTACCCCGGCGGCTTGAATGACAATTGTGTAAATGCTCAGGAACTCTGTCGGGTTTAACTTTCCATCGTATTTTTCTGGTAACTCAGGCTTGAAGACGCGGGCAGACGGCCAGCGGACTTGCCGCAGATCACGAGTGAAGACAGGGCACCCAACCTCGTAAGGCAAGTACCCATCATCACTGGGCGCGGGTTCATCAATGTCTGGGCCATTGCGCCTGTCAGATTGATGGCGGGTCTCCCGGTGTCGCTCTATAGTGACGCACGCATCTTCCCTCCGCCGATCCTCCAGGCCCCGGCCGCTGCTGATCTCGGTGGGTTTGTGGGTCAGAGGAGGCCATCGATGCTTCGTCGGGTTCACGGACGTGCTGCTCTTGCTGTTGTCGCCTCTGGGTCTGCTGTCGTGGAGGAGACTACAATGTCAATGCGGCCTCCTCAACACAGCCATCAGCCCGAGCTGCCGTTGCTGTTCGCGGGTGCCGCGATGGCTCTGTCTGCAGTGATTTTCCAGCTTCGGCGAAGCCAATCAGACTCTGGATGGTGGCTCTCCACTCATCCATTTGATCAGCCATCGGTGGGAATCTCAGTAGGAGTTGGGTCCGTGCCATGGCTTCCGTAGCCGTGTTCGGCATAGCTGATGGGGTAGACCGTGATGTCGCTCGACTTCTGGTAGTACCAGTAGGAGCGTCGCCGTGTGCATGCTGCCGCGAACCGGTCGCCAAGGCAGTCTGGTGATGAGTGGGTCACGCTCGGGGATCGACAACCCGGTTCGATGCTCCGTCTTGTTCATCTTGCTCTGGGCAAGGTGCGTGTTCAGTAGCCGTGCCTGTGGCAGGCACGACTAGAGGGTCACGACTCGCGCCAGAGCGGACGTCGTTGCTGCGGCTGCGCCTGCTAGTGTGGCGGGGTGGTGGAGACTGAACGTCCCCTCCACCCATGGCTTGCGGGTCATGTCCGCTGGGATGTTGTTGATACTGCCCTCCCCCGGCGCCTCCCGCTCTAGCTTCGTCCAAGGGGGACACAACGGCGGCGCCGCCTGCGCTGGTCGTGCCTCCTGTGGTACCTGTCTCACCCAATGCTGCCATGGCGCCTATGGCGTCCGTGGCCGCGTACATGGGGGCCTTCGATGTGGAAGGGTGCGCGGTAGCACCGGGTTTCTTCTTGGGCACCATGGATGAAGATGAAGGTGATGATGATGATTGACGCGCTGCTCATGACCTCGGGTTCGCGCAAACGCTAACCCCTACCAGGCATGCCAAAGATTTCATGATGGAACACGATCACCTATGGAGCCATCGGCCCCTTGTGATTCGGCAAGGGGGAAGATAACGTTGCACAAAGAGCGGAGGCCATCAAACGGCACGACGGTGGTGATACTGGTGGTTTTTACCTAGGTTCGGGCCGCTCGGAAGCGTAAAACCCTGCTCCTGCTTTTGTGGATTGGATGGAGGATCAAGACGAACACGCAATGCTCAAGCCCGTCAAGGTGGCCTTGGGGAGAGCAGCTACGCGCGTACAAGTGCGCAAGGGTCTGAATCCTTTGTTTGTTTGCCTTGGACCTCCTTTTATAGCTCAAGGGGTGACCACAGTGGCAAAACAGTCTTTATCTAGTGATTAGATATCAAATAGTGCTATCATACCTAACTCTCGCAGTTAGGACAAGGTGCATTAAATGCACTGCTAGGTGTCATGTTGAGGGTGAAGAACGGCAAGCCTGCCATGCCGCTTAACCATCTTCTGCTTATATGTTCGACACGCTTCTGGACGGGTGTCACATGAGAGTAATTTGTCTTCTAATGGGTTGCCCCATGCCTGGTGGTAGCCACTTAATCACCTGGAGGCTTGACACCGCATTAATAAGTGATTTGCGTTGTGGTGCGGTGGAGCGGTGGTGCCTTGGCGGGAGTCCTCGCCCTCGGCGGACCCGGCAAGCCTGCTGGGGAAATCTTGGATTTGTCCCTGGGGCGGCTTCAACCCGACCAGGCTCTCCTTCCCGGCAAGGGAGGCCTCCCCAAGGTGATGCTCTGCTGTCTTGGTCTTCTTGATCCGCTCCTTGATCTCACGAAGAGCGGTTCCTCTGCCTTGGCCTTGTTTTGCATGTTTGCACTGGACATGCGATGCCAGCACGCCTGTGTATAAGTCCGGGCAACCAAACGTGAATGTTTGTTGCACCGACAGAGAGATATTGATTTGAGTGGGAGCGCACTTTAGAATTAATTCTTTTAATTCTTAGGGCAATTAATTATGAACACTGTCTAAAGTGTTATTTGCATAATAGTTGTAGAATAATGGCTCACATTTCCACCTTCCCTATTAAAATTGAATAGCTATTAAATATCTGGTTAAAACTTTACGGTTGGTAACGCAATGTGAGGATTGTCCTTACGAGTCTCAAGAAGGACTTTGTCCTATCACATGCTTTCGGTATTCTCCCGCTAATGCTATGGATGGTGTGACTCTCGTCCTTCGATCCAAAATCTAGAATTCCATTAAGGTCAAATGCAATATGTTTGCTTCCATGAGACCCGAACTTCAAAAGTTTGGGATAGCTATGTGATACGTCCATTTTGCATCATGTTTTCCTAGTGTTATTTATAATGTTTTTATGCATAATAATGCCTTTTGGAGTAATTCTAATGCCTTTTCTCTCATAATATGCAAGGTTTACACAAAGAGGGAGAATACTGGCAGCTGGAATTCTGGACCTGAAAAAGCTACGTCAGAGTTACCTATTCTACACATCTCCAAATGAGCTGAATTTACGGACAATTGTTTTGGAATATATAAAAAAATACTGGAGCAAATAACTACCGGAGGGGGCCACCCTGGCGAGCACAAGACACAAGGGCGCGCCTGGGCCCCCAGGCGTGCCCTGGTGGGTTGTACCCTCCTCGGCCCACCTTCGGTGCCCATCTTCTGGTATATAGGTCATTTTGACCTAGAAAAAAACAGAGGGGGACTTTCGGGACGAAGCGCCGCCGTCTCGAGGCGGAACTTGGGCAGGAGCACTTTTGCCCTCCGGTGGAGCGAGTCTGCCGGGGGAACTTCCCTCCCGGAGGGGGAAATCATCGTCATCGTCATCACCAACAACCCTCTCATCTTTGGGAGAGCAATCTCCATCAACATCTTCAACATCACCATCTCCTCTCAAACCCTAGTTTATCTCTTGTGTTCAATCGTTGTACCAGAACCTCAGATTGGTACCTGTGGGTGACTAGTAGTGTTGATTACATCTTGTAGTTGATTACTATATGGTTTATTTGGTGGAAGATTATATGTTCAGATCCATTATGCTATTTAATACCCCTCTGATCTTGAACATGATTATCATTTGTGAGTAATCATGTGAACTTGATATGTGTTCGATATTTTGATGATATATATGTTGTGATTCCCTTAGTGGTGTCATGTGAATGTCGACTACATGGCACTTCACCATATTTGGGCCTAAGGGAATGCATTGTGGAGTAGTTATTAGATGATGGGTTGCTAGAGTGACAGAAGCTTAAACCCTAGTTTATGCGCTACTTCGTAAGGGACCGATTTGGATCCAAAAGTTTAATGCTATGGTTAGATTTTATCTTAATACTTTTCTCGTAGTTGCGGATTCTTGTGAGGGGGTTAATCATAAGTAGGAGGTTTTTTCTAGTAATAATAGCACCTAAGAACCTGTAACATCCCAATTTTCAATTTGGATGTTATGCATTAGATCATTCATATGCATCCATGATTGATGCACTTTTATTGTTTTGTTTTGGTTGCATTTTGATCCAAGAGGCCTTAAGCAACTCAAGGACCAATTTGAGAGAGTTGGAGGTTTCACAAAAATCCATTTTTGATTTATCAAAACTTGGAAAATTGGATCAAATTATTTTTTCAAAATTCTTTTCCAATTATTTTAAAATAAAGAGAGAAGATAACATGACTTCTTCAAATACAGCAAAGAAATGTTGGAAATTAAATTTATTTTTGGATATTTTATTTGATTTTATTCGCTAGTTTATTTATTGGTTAGCGGAGTAATTAGTACTATAATGTTTGTTTTTTTTATTTTAGGCATTTAGGCCCAGAAAAATGTTCACTAGGTCACTAATAAGGCCGTATAGCTACGTGAATTTTTCTGGTATTTTTAGGATTTTATTTATATCTATTTTAACTGGTTTTGTGTCTCTGAAATATTGTTAAAAAAAAACTTCCTCCGCCGAATTCGGCCGGCCCAGCCCACCGCCGTCCCCGACCGACTCCGAGCGGGAGTCCGGCCGCCCCACGCGCTAGCCGCCGGCACCGTGTCCGCCTGGGACACCGGCTGCCCCCTGCCCCAAGCAGCCCCCGGCCTCTTTATATAGCGCACCCCGACCCCCTCCTCTCCACAACCACCGCCACCGCCTCGAGCCACCACTTGCGCCGCCGCCTGCCGCAGCCGCCGTCGCCCGCGCCTGCCGCAGTCGCCGCCGCCGCCGAGCATCGCCGCCCGCGCCGCCGCCCACGCGCCGCTAGCCGCCGCCGTAGCCGAGCCCCGCCGCTGAGCCCCGCCGAAGCCGGAGCTGCCACCGCCGTCGGATTTCTCGCCGCCGACCGAATCATCCCGAACTGGTATAAACCGCCGTTTTTTTCGGTTTTTCTTTT
This sequence comes from Thinopyrum elongatum, assembly GCA_011799875.1. Taxonomy (NCBI): domain Eukaryota; kingdom Viridiplantae; phylum Streptophyta; class Magnoliopsida; order Poales; family Poaceae; genus Thinopyrum; species Thinopyrum elongatum. The sequence goes on from CM022300.1 coordinate 511,867,900, forward strand.
AGTTTGGTTTTATTTATTTAGATCGGTTTATTTATTTAGGTTAGTTCAATTAGCGAACGTTCGTCCGTTTAGTTTCTGTAGCGAACGAATTCGTTAGATTAGGTTCTGTAGCGAACGTTTGTTCGGTAGATTTTTTTCTTTTTATTTTAGTTTTCGGCCAGGGACCTATACGTAGTTATTTTCTTCATAGATTAGTCCCTTATCTTTAAACCCTCACAACTTTTTACTCGTTTATCCAAATCCAACGAAACCAATGCCAAATTCTTCGTATCGATCCCCTCTATTCAAATAATCAACTTGAACAAGTTTTTGAAAATTTAAAATTTGGTTTCAAACAGATTTGAATTTGAACTTCTTTTGATCGTTGTTTGAGTTTCGTAATTCCGATTTGACCGATTCTTTTTGCAAATCGAAGCTCTTCACTTGAACTTTCTGTTTAGATCTTTTATTTGGTTTTACCTTTGCATCTTATGCTTGAGTGCTTATGTATGCTATTGTTTGTCTACAATAGAGTATCCGGAGTGCGAAGCTTGCTACTACGAATCTCTAGGGTTTACCGATCGTCAGCAAGGCAAGTTACACTTTGATCATATCCCTTTATTACCCAGTTTTTTATGCATTAGTTATTTCTCAAAAATATTGCATGAGTAGGATTGGGAACATGTGGTTATTGCTATGTAGTTGATGAGGTAGGAACCTATTACCTTTGATCACCCCGGGAATATACGTTATGCTCATATTGCTTAGCCATGCTCGTAGATGGGGATTGGTATGTGAGATTCATGAAAGTTGCGAGAGTAATTTATCTAAGGGAAACTTAAGATGGCTACTTTAATACACATCTGGGTGGATTGGTTGCAGGCACTTGGGGAATCCAATGTTGTCCTAGGAGATCCCGGGGTACCCGCGTGATCATCCTATGGAATGCCACCCAGGCTCAAAGGGATCATAAGATTATTCATGCTAGAAACTTTCGTGTGCAGCCACATGCCATTATGGGCTCTGGCATAGTTGAGTAAGTTGTGGGAATCTTTTCCATGATGGGCTAGCAGATGTAGGGGGAATTGTAGGTGTACCGGCCTATCTATCGGTTAAGGGGACCTTTTCGGAAAGGCTGTGTCTCGATCATCCGTTTCTCAAACATTATGTAGTGCGAGAAATTCAACGGAGGAGATCGAGTCTTGTGGGGAAAAGTGCGCAAACCTCTGCAGAGTGTACAAACTAATCATGATTAGCCGTGTCCCCGGTTATGGACATTTTGAGTATCTGGTATTTGAAGTATTGGTTGATCTCATCACTCTATTTAATTAATGTATTGGGTTATTAATAATTTGGGAATTTTTGGGATTGAGTTGGGGGTACCTTCTCAATAATGGCTTAAACATGGTAGTTAAATAAGATTTATTCCTTTGTTGTAGGGAAAAATTGGCTTTATGCAAATGTTAAACTTAGAGCCTCCACCAGCCATATATTGCATGTAGTGATAGTTGTTATTCATCATTGCTCTATAGTGTTATCTTGCCAGCATATTCCATGTGCTGACCTACATGGCTGCAACGTAATATGTTGCAGATTTTTCAGACGAAGAGTAAGGTGCGCTAGGTCATTGTCGTGCACTCAGTTTTGCCGTGGAGTTGGATGGACTCATTTACCTTCGAAGCTTCCGCAGTTACTTTATTTAGATGGCCTTCAGCCATATTATTGTAATAAGTACTCTTTATGAGACACTCGATGTAATAAGTGTGTGATTGAACTCTGCTATAAATCCTCGAGTACTGTGTGTGTCAGCAATACCGATCCAGGGATGACACTTAAGCACAGAGACTTTGATCCATTGGGACCGGGTCGCTACAAGATGGTATCAGAGCACATGCTGACTGTAGGACGCGACCACTCGGAAAGGCCACAGGATACTCTTCTCTTCTCATTTCTAACTCTTCTCTATTTCTACTCTATAGATGTCGGACCCCAGGAACAAGTTCACTCAGCCGGATGACGACACCCCTTTCGGACGACACTTGAAGGAAGTCACTAGGTACCTGAACATCGGCATACCATGCCTCACCGGAACCTTCACTGCAACTTTACCAGAAGAGGAGCACTGGACGATTCAAGTTCGTGTTCCTGGAAGGACGTTTACACCAATTACCGAGCCCATTGAGTTTTCCTTTGATGCACCGACATGGAGTTTAGGAAAGAGCATGGCCGCCCACATCACTATTGGACGCATAGGCGAGGTGTACAACCAGGATCTTAAAGACACCATCTACCAGATATGTGGACGCCGGGATGAGCAATGGGAGATGATTCGCACCAGGAAGGATGGATCTATTGCAGCCTACATATAGGAGATGAACTAGCACATTCGTCGCCATGAGAACCAGATGTGCGCTAACATGATAGATACCAAGAAGGTGATGACCCGGAACATGGAGCTGGAAGAGGAACTCAAGGCAACTCGCGATGGATACGAAGAGGAAATTGCTGTACTACTGGAGCAGAATGAAGACCTGAAGAGGAAGCTAGGAATATTCATGGGGAATCCCGAACCTGAAGTGGACATTCGTTCTGAAGACTACATCATACTAGATGACACGGACACCAACCCCGACAGCAAGGATGAAGACAATGATGACTATGAAGATGAAGCTGGAGCTGATATTATGGAGCCTTCCACCGATCAATTTTTTTAGTAGACCACCATATTTCTATTAGCATTCTTCCAAGTAGTTAGAAATCTTTTCGAGCTTTTGTAACGGTAGCTTAGATCGATTGTATGATCTTGTTTGAAATTGAGTGGTGTGGAATGAATATGTTTGTCTCATATGCATATGGGTAGTGAAATATCTCATTAGACCTATTCTATTCTGTTCTCACCCCTCTAACCTACCGGATGCCTCCGAGACATGACCCCGGATTCGCTTTCCCGCCGGAGCTCACCCAGTTGATCCAACAACAGAATGCCTTGATGCAGATGCTCATTCAGAACCAAGGCAACAACAACAACAACAACCCACCGCCACCACCCCCAGTTGACAACCTAGCCCGTTTCCTAAGGTTGAATCCGCCGGTGTTCTCTAGCAGCACCAAGCTGATTGTTGCTGATGACTGGCTCCGCAAGATTGGAAGGGAGCTGACCACCGCAGGTTTCACTGATGCTGAGAAGGTGCGCTTTGCCTCACATCAACTGGATGGACCCGCAGCCTCATGGTGGGAGAACTACACTGCCACTTTCCCCGTGGCCAACGTTACTTGGGATCAATTTCAGCAAGCCTTCCGCACCGCACATGTTTCAGCTAGAGCTATGAGTATGAAGAAGCGTGAGTTCCGCAACTTACGCCAGGGGAATCATACTATGGCGCAGTACGTGGATGAGTTCAGCAAGTTAGCATGCTACGCCCCAGATGATGTGGCCACAGATGCCGCGAAGCAGGAGAAGTTTCTTGAAGGACTGAATGATGAGCTGAGTATGCAGTTAATGGTGGCAACTTTCACCAACTACTAGGAGCTGGTAGATAGGGCCCTCATGATTGAAGGCAAGCAACAGCAGATAGAGAGCCGCAAGCGGAAGTATGGACAGGGAAAGTATAACTCTGGAGCCCAGCAGAAGCCTCACTATTCCCCGTACTCGGGAGGACACACTCATCATACCCATGGAGGACATAACCCTGGAGGACATTCTCATCCTGGAGGAAGTGAACATAACCACAGTGGCCCTACGAATGGAAATGGGAATGGAATTAACAGCAGTCAGAGCCGTTCCAACCCCGCGACACCCGCCAAGAAGGATCTGAGTCACGTTACCTGTTTCAAGTGCGGGAAGACCGGACACTACGCCAATGATTGTTCTGAGGCAAAGAATGGTAATGGCAATGGAAGCTCTGGAAAGAAGCCAAATCCCTTCACCAGAGGTCAGGTGAACCACGTCAATGTGGAGGAAGTTGAAGAGCAGCCTGACGCAGTTATTGGTAAGTTTTTGATTAAGTCATTTACAGCCCTTGTTCTTTTTAACACTGGTGCATCGCATTCATACATATCAAGGGGATTTGTGGATAAGTTTAAGTTGCCCACTATAGCCCTTAAGACACCTATGTTAGTAAGCTCACCAGGAGCGGAGTATATGGCTAGCCGAGGATGTTTTCAGCTGCCGTTGACCATAGGTAGGCATGTTTTTCCCACCGACCTCATTATTCTGGAATCACAAGGATTGGATGTGATACTAGGCATGGATTGGCTATCGAAGTATGGAGGAAACATCGATTGTGCTAGTAAGTCAATTCTTCTCACCACCCCAGAAGGGAAACGGATCAAGTATGTGTCTAGGCATGCGCCAAGGAGGACTCAAGTAAATTCACTCTCGGGAGTTGTTCAGGAGGAAGTGCCAGTTGTGAAGGATTATCCCGATGTATTTCCGGAGGAATTACCAGGCATGCCACTAGACCAAGACATAGAGTTTTTGATCGAGCTGTTGCCAGGCACCGGACCAATATCGAAGAGACCGTATCGGATGCCCGCAAATGATCTGGAGGAAATTAAGAAGCAGATTAAGGAGTTATTGGAGAAAGGTTATATACGACCAAGTTCATCGCCGTGGGGAATGACGGTGTCCTGGACTAGGGGGTACTCACCATGTTGCCTCCCGACCAGTGGGTTGGGCCGAGGACCCCCGTGGCGGTTCACTAATGGGCCAGTTCGGACAGCCGATGACATATACGAGGAAGATTCCACAAGACTTGGTGATCAAGACAAGGACTCCTCTCCACCGACGTAGCCGACTAGGACTCTTGTTATCCTAGGCCTCCGGTACATTATATAAGCCGAGGCCAGGCTCGTTGATAGAGAGATTATGACATTACTCATCATACCCCTTGGGTTTAGACCACAACATATGATCTCGAGGTAGATCAACTATGTACCTTGATACTTCATCAATATAAACAAAGAGAAGGACGTAGGGTTTTACCTCCATAGAGAGGGCCCGAACCTGGGTAAAACACCGTGTTCATCGTCTCTGTTACCATCGATCCTAGATCCACAGCTCGGGACCCCCTACCTCGAGGTCTGTCGGTTTTGACACCGACAATGGTGCTTTCATTGAGAGTTCCGCTGTGTGATCGGCAATGGATCAATGGCTCGCTTGCAGATCAACTGCGACATCGGCATATTCGTCGCCGGCTCGACTGGTCACCTTGGCTCGACCGAGGACTGTCCTCTGCCTCTGATCGTCATGTTCGGATGAGGGCCTTCATCAACATCAACTCCGATCTCTATCAAGATCGTGGAGGAATCATCTATATAGCTCGGGGGCTCAACTTCAACATTGTCCCCGGGCGACCGTGCTGTTTTTCTATACAGCGGATTCGTATTCGCTGTCGCCGCTTCCTCAAGTGTCGCTTTGACGATTACTTTGGTGGCATAGTGCGTAATTGTGTATATAACAACCCTGTAAATTTTGCCGAGTTCCGATGGAGGAATCTCCGGCGATCTCCGATATATCGGAGCCCTGTCGAATCTGGATGAGTTTGGAGCATGGTGTCCAACATCTAGCTTGGACGTCCTTTGGAAGATCCAACCGTTGATCGGCTGCGGAATTCCTATATCTACCACCCCTCAAAATTTCAGCTCGATCCGACGGTTCAAACTCCGGGAACCTTCCGATGAGTGGACCAATTTTTAGATCTGTTTTCTGCGCGAATATGGATCCGACCTGAATTCATGTTTCTTTATGAACGTGATATTGGACAACCTTTTTAAAGGAATTTTCTTCTAGGGTATTGTGCGTTGTTTTTAAACACGTGCCCATAAAATTTTAAGCCTCCTCTGAGGTAATCTTCACCATCACGCTGGTGTCAAACCAGTCCGGCAATATTGCTCCACGGCTGCCGACCTGCGCTTGACGCGTCGTCGCTTTTTGAGCGGAGCTCAACTTCTTCGGATCATCATCTCAGGCGAGCCGAACAAGAGTTCGGAATCGCCAAGGATAAATCATCACCAACATCATCGCCGCACGGATTACACGGAGCGGGCACACCGGCATCGCCGCATGGCCACTTCATCAAGCCGGCATTGACCGCGTCACAAGTTACGACCTGCGTCGGCATGGCCGCACTGTTGCTTCTTCAAGCCGATGTCCATCACGCTGAACTGCTTCAACACCTCGGCTGACATGGCAACTGCAACGTCTCCTTACCGACCTGCTCCGTCACCTCGGCTAGACCGGGGGCTTCGCCATCTCTTCATCAACCTACTCCGGAGACTTCGGCGTCACCAGCCGACCAGCTTCGTTACGTTAGCTGGACCGGGGGCTTTGCCTCGGCGCGACAATCTTTGCCAGCATCGCCATGCCATCGCTTCATCACCCATCAGGCAATGGGTGTACGGATCGAGTCCCAATTTTGGGAGTAACCTTTCTTCGGACTGCTACAACAAATAAACCAGGTGCTATTAATCCTAGCAATTTTTGCTTGTTTGGGTTTATTTTTCCCAAGGAATTATTACTCTGGTTTGTTCCATCATCTGTACACAGGTCTATCAAATGGTGGCCGCATTAATGATGGCCGCGTGGTGGTTCGGTCAGTTTTTGTATATAGTTCGGCAAACGCCGCATCCGGAACTCGGACCGACCTGTGAATTCGGGCTTTGCCACGCCTTTACCGCATCACGCCGACGCCCTGCATCGACTTTGACTTCGGCGCCAGGCCACATCTCTCTAAATAAATTATTTTTGCGAAAAGCAATTATGCAAGGATTTTATATATATTTATATTATTCTTTTTGGACCGCACTATTCTATGTGTGCAGGTGATTGACTTCGACTGCGTCACACGGTCACTTTGGCAAGCCAATGTCGTCGTCCCAATTAGCATAAATCGGCTCGCATGATCATCTTGTTGATTGAATTGCCATACCGACATGTTCGGTTGTCCCGGGGACTTCGGCATCAAGAGGGTCCTACCTCGTCGGGTGTTTGGCGCACGGGCCATATTTCTTTTATTACTCACTTTGCATGAATTATTAATCATGCAACCTTTTTTTTATTACTGTTATCTCCGGCTTGCACTATCTTCCGTGCACAGGTAAATGATCCGGATTGGGCAGCGCTGTCACCTCGGCTGGACCGGGGGCTTCGTCATCACTTCATTAACCCACACCGGGAACTTCGGCGTCATACTGTCGGCCTACTCCGTCGCCTCGGACGGACGGGGGGTTCCACCTCGCCACATTGGTCGTGCTGTGTCGCCACTTCGGAGTGCTGAGCTCTTCGCTCCTCCATCTCGAGACCGGCTTAGGGGATGGGACCTCGTCCCGCCGTAAACTCGGACTGCGTCATCGATGCCGAGCACATTAACCAGCTAAGTCGCTTTCATGCCCAAAGTTTTAAATTTTTTATTTGTGTTCGGTTCGACCGTGCTCACGTGAGTTGTTTGTTAAAAGAAACTCTCTTCACCCATGTTAGCTGGGGGCTCTTAAATTTACATGAGCCGTTTTATAATAAGTGTGTTTTCTTCTTGCTCGTTGCAAAGTCTTTTTCTATCACTCCTTCCTCGACTCGAGTGTGTGGTCAATAGCCGGATAGCCTGCGTACGATCTTGATCCACTTGCAGTCTTGAGATCGGATGTGTCATGTTAAAGCACGACAGAAGCACAAATTTTTTTTAGACCAATTTTTGGATTGGCACCAATTGACTTGATTTAGTTCGGACGTGGAGTTTCCACATAAGTCTTTTGGTTTTTAAGCTTATGGCACTTTTAAACTATTTGTGTGTTTCCAGCATAAGTCTCGCAGTGCAACGCCGGACACCTTTAGAGATTCGGTAAAACATTCTCGGGTATTGCTTTATATGCATCGGTTTCGAATTGTGTCTTTGGTCAATAGTTGGGTTGCCCGGCTCCTGTGCTTGCCTCCTACGTTCCGCTTTGTTCGGCTAGATGTGCAAAGAGAGAACCACTGCGATTGTGCTTCCAGCTAGCATGGTTAAGCGTCTCAGTGGAGAAAGCCGAAAACTGACTGTCACAATAAGTGTAAACTGGTCAGCGATCCGATGACTATGTTAAATTATAAGATCGATAGAGGTCACCCCATGTTAAATGATGGTCCGTTCATAACATTGGCCGAAGTGTTTACGGCTTGACCTCGACTGTCGCCGAACACTAACTAGGGGCTAGTAACTGGCCTCCCAACTTTAAGCTCCTATGACTAAGTGAAAGTTATAAAGCCCGCATATCTGATTGCCTCGTTTCCGCTAACACAACCGCCTTCGGGCACCGAGATGTCGGCTAAGGGTTGTTTTGTTATTGCAAAAAACACCCTGCGTAGCATCTACAAGGGGGTGGAAGTCGACGATGGGCCACTTTCAAATGATAAATGGTCGCAACGGAGTCAAAATAAACATATCATCGGCATTTGTATTTAATATACGAGGGCCTCCTTCCGCAATCATCGTTATAAAGCCATAAATATGCATCAATTTGACTTAAGATTTTGGCCAAGCTGGGTTGCCTGGCTCCTGTGCTTACCCCTACGTTCCCGATTGTTCGGCTAGGTGGTAAAGGGAGCACCTCTGTGATTGTTACTACCGGGTCATCCGAGTAAGTACCTCAGACTGGGTGAAGCCGAAAGCTAGCAATCTTAAAGGATCACATTGGTCGGCAACGACGGAAGTGAAATTTTTGGTTCATTAATACCATAGAGTTCGGGAACTTTACCCGAACTAAATCCTCAATATTTTCCTCCCACATTGATCGGAGGTGAGGTTTCATGATCATGATAAGCATGATGACCCAAAGAAAGGAACCGATAGCGGGACTATTTTCTTTGGAAGATGTTTCTTATGTTAAAATGTAATATAACATATCTCTCCATGTACCTTTGTTTATAAAACCGTATGACCGGATTGCCTTGTTTTCCATAAATCTTTTCCCTTATAACGGCTTTATAAAGTAGGAAAACACTCCTCGGCTACTGGCCGAAGAGGTTGAAGCCGATGGTCGGTCAACAAAGTTTTGTACAATGCGGATCCGAGCACTAATGATGTAAAGTACTTGGATACATAGAGTCATTACACATAATTTGTGATTTTACTATGGATATCGATCCTTAATTCGGCTACCCGTGCCCGCATTAAGACTCGGGGGCTACTGGGCTTCGGGCTTATTATTTACAAATATTAAAGGGGCACATCGATCCCCTGATCTGGTGTTGCCACCCGACCAGTGTCTCGGGGGCTACTACATTGCTTGTTCAATGCAGAAAATTCAAAGTGCTTAGTGTTTGGCTTGACCGAACTATAGGCAAACGCGTCTTCGGACAACAACAGGTACCATCTGGACCTATCTGGCATCAAGCTAATATATTACGGCAACTTCTCAAGACCCTCTCTCAAGGGCCCGTTCGTCGATCACTATTATCTCTAATATATTACACTGCGTTTCTATTCCTACGTATGCTGCCGAGCTAGGAGTTGATCCTCAGGCCGATTTCGCGCATCGACCTGAGTCTCAGGGGCTACTTGGATCAGCGGTTTCATGTTTTCCTTCATGTGCATCTCGGGTTTTAGACAGACACACACCTTGAGGGCTACTGGCTATATATCTCGGCGGAGAATAAATTGCACCAATCAAAAATATTCACAAAAAATCAGCCCGCAGTCGGGGTGGTGCACCACCTCGGAAGCAGTCCGGCATAAAGCTCGGGCGCCAGTGGCTGGCTCAATAGAGGGCACTTCCGGCATTAAGCTCGGCTGAATTCATTCAATCTTTTAAAGACCGAGGTAGTTTATGACACCTCGGACGCTGACCATCGTTAGAGTTCGGATACAGTCCGGCGTTAGAGCTCAGATACAGTCCGGCGTTGGAGCTCGGATACAGTCCGGCGTTGGTGCTCATCTGCAAAAGATACATCAAATACAGTCCGGCGTTGGAGCTCGGATGCAAGAGGACACCACCACATGGGAACAACTTCAAACCCGAGGTGTGGCGTAAAAAATAACAAGGCATTGATAAAGGCCGAGAACTTAAAGGGGCTCCTCGGATACCCGACGTATGAACTCTTCGGATACACCTCGGCGATCCTCAAGATCGGAGATGGGAAGATTTGTTGAACCAGTTTTCAAGACCGACGACCGAAGATGAAGAACAGTTCGGAAGAATCGAGGAGCGTCCCCAACTTGAAGACCGGTTCAGGGGGCTACTGATGGTGTCCTGGACTAGGGGGTACTCACCATGTTGCCTCCCGACCAGTGGGTTGGGCCGAGGACCCCCGTGGCGGTTCACTAATGGGCCAGTTCGGACAGCCGATGACATATACGAGGAAGATTCCACAAGACTTGGTGATCAAGACAAGGACTCCTCTCCACCGACGTAGCCGACTAGGACTCTTGTTATCCTAGGCCTCCGGTACATTATATAAGCCGAGGCCAGGCTCGTTGATAGAGAGATTATGACATTACTCATCATACCCCTTGGGTTTAGACCACAACATATGATCTCGAGGTAGATGAACTCTGTACCTTGATACTTCATCAATATAAACAAAGAGCAGGACGTAGGATTTTACCTCCATAGAGAGGGCCCAAACCTGGGTAAAACACCGTGTTCATCATCTCTGTTACCATCGATCCTAGATCCACAGCTCAGGACCCCCTACCCCGAGGTCTGCTGGTTTTGACACCGACAGGGAGCCCCCGTGCTCTTAGTTGAGAAGAAGGATGGATCTTTGAGAATGGTTGTTGATTATCGTGCATTGAATGAGGTGACAATCAAGAACAAATACCCACTACCGATGATCAATGATTTGTTTGACCAGCTGCAAGGAGCTAAAGTATTTTCCAAGATCGATCTTCGATCAGGATACCACCAGCTGAAGATCCGAGAACAGGATATACCCAAGACAGCTTTCACCACAAGGTATGGGCTATATGAGTACATGGTCATGTCTTTCAGTTTGACTAACGCCCCTGCCTACTTTATGAGTATGATGAATAAGGTGTTCATGGAGTTCTTGGATAAGTTTGTTGTGGTGTTCATTGATGATATATTGGTGTACTCGAAGAATGAAGAAGAACACAAGGAACATTTGCGCTTGGTTCTCGAGAAGCTTAGGGAACATCAGCTATATGCCAAGTTCAGCAAATGCGAGTTTTGGTTGAAGGAAGTTGGATTTCTCGGACATGTTGTATCAGGAGAAGGAATAGCAGTAGACCCATCCAAGGTTAAATCTATCACCGAGTGGTTGGCACCCACCTCAGTGGGAGAGATACGCAGTTTCCTTGGACTTGTAGGATATTATCGGAGATTTATTGAGAATTTTTCCAAGATTGCGAAGCCCATGACGGAGTTATTGAAGAAGGACACCAAGTTTAAGTGGACCGAGGATTGTGAGGCCAGTTTTTAGGAGTTGAAGAAACGTTTAGTTACAGCCCCAGTGCTAATTCTTCCGAATATACGCAAGGGTTTCCAAGTATATTGCGACTCTTCTCGCCAGGGACTTGGAGGCATTCTTATGCAAGAAGGAAGAGTTGTTTCATATGCCTCGCGTCAGCTTCGACCTCATGAGTTGAATTATGCCACGCATGATTTGGAGTTAGCAGCCGTAGTGCATGCACTCAAGACCTGGAGACATTTTCTTATCGAAAATCGTTGTGATGTTTACACGGATCATAAGAGTTTGAAGTACATTTTCACGCAGAAGGAGTTGAACCTCAGGCAGAGGAGATGGCTGGAGCTCATAAAGGATTATGACATGAAATTGCATTATCATCCAGGAAAGGCCAATGTCGTGGCCGATGCTTTGATTCGCAAGAGTTATGTCAATACTCTCATAACCGGAGGATTACCTCAGGAGTTAGCCGACGATCTCAGAGAACTTCGCTTGGAGATAGTTCCGAGAGGTTTTGTTACAGCATAGGAAGTTCAGTCCACTTTGTTGGGAAAAATCCGAGAAGCCCAGAAGACGGATAAAGAAATCACGGAGATAAGGGAAAAGATGAGTAAAGGAAAGGCCAAAGGTTTTCGTGAGGATGAACACGGGACTTTATGGTTTGAGGATCGCATCTATGTGCCCAATGACCCAGAGATCAGGAAGTTAATTCTTCAGGAGGCTCATGATTCTCCATACTTGATTCACCCAGGCAACACCAAGATGTATCTGGATTTAAAGGAACATTTCTGGTGGACAGGTATGAAGAAGGATATGGCCGAGTATGTAGCCGTATGCAACGTATGTCAGAGAGTCAAATCAGAGCATCAGAAACCAGCAGGGTTACTCCATCCTTTGCCGATACCCGAATGGAAGTGGGATAAGCTTGGCATGGATTTCATCACCAGATTACCCAGGACTCGTTCAGGATATGATTCTATCTGGGTTGTAGTTGATCGCTTGACCAAAGTGGCTCACTTTATCCCCGTGAAAACCACTTATACGAGCGCGAAGTTGGCCAAGATATATATGACCAGGATCGTATGTCTGCATGGAGTTCCGAGGACCATCGTATCAGATAGAGCAACACAGTTTACATTGAAGTTTTGGAATCAGTTGAACGAAACTTTGGGTACCAGGCTAGAGTTCAGTATAGCCTTTCATCCGCAGACAGATCGACAGACCGAGAGAGTCAACCAGATTCGGGAGGACATGTTGAGAGCTTGTGCGCTAGACTATGGGTCTAGTTGGGATGATAATTTGCCTTACGCGGAGTTCTCATATAACAATAGCTATCAGGCTAGTTTGAAGATGGCCCCTTTCGAAGCTTTATATGGAAGGAGGTGCAGGACACCATTGCTGTGGGATGAAGTTGGAGATCAACAACTGTTTGGACCAGACTTAATCAGAGAGTCTGAGGAGAAGGTCAAGTTGATTCGTGATAGACTTAAGGTAGCCCAGTCCAGGCAGAAGAGTTATGCCGATACTAAACGCAAGGAGGTAACCTATGAAGTCGGAGACAGAGCATATCTTCGTGTATCGCGACTTCGAGGAGTCAAACGGTTTGGAGTCAAAGGGAAGTTAGCGCCACAATTTGTAGGACCATACAGAGTATTGGAACGTATGGGGGAAGTTGCATACAAGTTGGAATTACCCGAAGGTTTGTCAGGAGTTCATGATGTGTTTCACGTTTCCCAGTTGAAGAAGTGCCATGCAGAGATGGCCGATATTCCTCTGAGAGATACAGTGCCCCTGGAAGCAATTCAGTTGGAGAGTGACCTGAATTATGAGGAGAAACCCGTCAAGATTTTAGAGTTTGCCAACCGAGTCACTCGCAGCAAGGTCATCAAGTTTTGCAAAGTTCAGTGGAGCCACCATACCGAGGAGGAAGCCACCTGGGAGCGAGAAGAAGACCTCCGGAAGGACCACCCACACCTTTTTGCTAGCTAATCCGAATCTCGAGGGCGAGATTCATCTTAAGGGGGGTAGGTTTGAAACATCCCAATTTTCAATTTGGATGTTATGAATTAGATCATTCATATGCATCCATGATTTATGCATTTTTGTTGTTTTGTTTTGGTTGCATTTTGATCCAAGAGGCATTAAGCAACTCAAGGACCAATTTGAGAGAGTTGGAGGTTTCACAAAAGTCCATTTTTGATTTATCAAAACTTGGAAAATTGGATCAAATTATTTTTTTCAAAATTCTTTTCCAATTATTTTAAAATAAAGAGAGAAGATAACATGACTTCTTCAAATACAGCAAAGAAATATTGGAAATTAAATTTATTTTTTGATATTTTATTTGATTTTATTCGCTAGTTTATTTATTGGTTAGCGGAGTAATTAGTACTATAATGTTTGTTTTTTTTATTTTAGGCATTTAGGCCTAGAAAAATGTTCACTAGGTCACTAATAAGGCCATATAGCTACGTGAATTTTTCTGGTATTTTTAGGATTTAATTTATATCTATTTTAACTTGTTTTGTGTCTCTGAAAAATTGTTTAAAAAAACTTCCTCCGCCGAACTGGGCTGGCCCAGCCCACCGCCGTCCCCGACCGACTCCGGGCGGGAGTCCGGCCGCCCCACGCGCTAGCTGCCGGCGCCGTGTCCGCCTGGGACACCAGCTGCCCCTGCCCCAAGCAGCCCCCGGCCTCTTTATATAGCGCGCCCCGACCCCCTCCTCTCCACAACCACCGCCGCCGCCTCGAGCCACAACTTGCGCCGCCGCCGCCTGCCGCAGCCGCCGTCGCCCGCACCTGCCGCAGTCGCGGCTGCCGCCAAGCACCGCCGCCCGCGCGCCGCTAGCCGCCGCCGTAGCCGAGCCCCGCCGCCGAGCCCCGCCTCGCCAGAGTCCCGCCGAAGCCGGAGCTGCCGCCGCCGTCGGATTTCTCGCCGCCGGCCGAATCGTCCCGAACCGGTATAAACCGCCTTTTTTTCGGTTTTTCTTTTAGTTTGGTTTTATTTATTTAGGTTAGTTCAATTAGCGAACGTTCGTCCGTTTAGTTTCTGTAGCGAACGAATTCGTTAGATTAGGTTCTGTAGCGAATGCTCGTTCGGTAGATTTTTTTCTTTTTATTTTAGTTTTCGGCCAGGGACCTATACGTAGTTATTTTCTTCGCATTAGTCCCTGATCTTTAAACCCTCACAACTTTTTACTCATTTATCCAAATCCAACGAAACCAACGCCAAATTCTTCGTCTCGATCCCCTCTATTCAGATACTCAACTTGAACATGTTTTTGAAAATTTAAAATTTGGTTTCAAACAGATTTGAATTTGAACTTCTTTTGATCGTAGTTTGAGTTTCGTAAGTCTGATTTGACCGATTCTTTTTGCAAATCGAAGCTCTTCAGTTGAACTTTCTGTTTAGATCTTTTATTTGGTTTTACGTTTGCATCTTATGCTTGAGTGCTTATGTATGCTATTGTTTGTCTACGATAGAGTATCCGGAGTGCGAAGCTTGCTACTATGAATCTCTAGGGTTTACCGATCGTCAGCAAGTCAAGTTACACTTTGATCATATCCTTTTATTACCTAGTTTTTTATGCATTAGTTATATCTCCAAAATATTGCATGAGTAGGATTGGGAACATGTGGTTATTGCTATGTAGTTGATGAGGTAGGAACCTATTACCTTTGATCACCCCGGGAATATACGTTATGCTCATATTGCTTAGCCATGCTCGTAGACGGGGATTGGTATGTGAGATTCATGAAAGTTGCGAGAGTAATTTATCTAAGGGAAACTTAAGGTGGCTACTTTAATACACACCTGGGTGGATTGGTTGAGGGCACCTGGGGAATCCAGTGTTGCCCTAGGAGATCCCGGGGTACTCGTGTGATCATCCTATGGAATGCCACCCAGGCTCAAAGGGATCATAAGATTATTCATGCTAGAAACTTCCGTGTGCAGCCACATGCCATTATGGGCTCTGGCATAGTTGAGTAAGTTGTGGGAATCCTTTCCATGATGGGCTAGCAGATGTAGGGGGAATTGTAGGTGTACCAGCCTATCTATCGGTTAAGGGGACCTCTTCGGAAAGACTGTGTCTCGATCATCCGTTTCTCAAACATCATGCAGTGCGAGAAATTCAACGGAGGAGATCGAGTCTTGTGGGGAAAAGTGCGCAAACCTCTGCAGAGTGTTCAAACTAATCATGATTAGCCGTGTCCCTGGTTATGGACATTTTGAGTATCTGGTATTTGAAGTATTGGTTGATCTCATCACTCTATTTAATTAATGTATTGGGTTATTAATAATTTGGGAATTTTTGGGATTGAGTTGGGGGTACCTTCTCAATAATGGCTTAAACAGGGTAGTTAAATAAGATTTATTCCTTTGTTGTAGGGAAAAACTGGCTTTATGCAAATGTTAAACTTAGAGCCTCCACCAGCCATATATTGCATGTAGTGATAGTTGTTATTCATCATTGCTCTATAGTGTTATCTTGCCAGCATATTCCATGTGCTGACCTACACGGCTGCAACGTATCATGTTGCAGATTTTTTAGATGAAGAGTAAGGTGCGCTAGGTCGTTGTCGTGCACTCAGTTTTGTCGTGGAGTTGGATGGACTCATTTACCTTCGAAGCTTTCACAGTTACTTTATTTAGATGGCCTTCAGCCATATTATTGTAATAAGTACTCTTTAGGAGACACTCGATGTAATAAGTGTGTGATTGAACTCTGCTATAAATCCTCGAGTACTGTGTGTGTCAGTAATACCGATCCAGGGATGACACTTAAGCACAGAGACTTTGATCCATTGGGATCGGGTCGCTACAGAACCGGTCCACCCATATATCAAATTATCAAAGTAGCGAACACGAATTGAACCAACATGATGAAAGTGATATGGTGAAATTCCCGTGTACCCTCAAGAATGCTTTGCTTGTCATAAGAGACCGTTTTGGCCTATCCTTTGCCACAAAAGGATTTGGCTACCTTGCTGCACTTTATTTACCGTTACCGTTACTTGCTCATTACAAATTACCTTGCTATCAAACTACTTGTTACCGACTATTTCAGTGCTTGCAGAAAATACCTTGCTGAAAACCACTGTCATTTCCTTCTGCTCCTCGCTGGGTTCGACACTCTTACTTATCGAAAGGACTATGATTGATGCCCTATACTTGTGGGTCATCAAGACTCTTTTCTGGCGCCGTTGCCGGGGAATGAAGCGCTCTTGGTAAGTGGAAATTGGTAAGGAAAAATTATTACTACGTGCTGAAATTTATTGTCACTTGTTACTATGGAGAATCATCCTTTGAGGGGTTTGTTCGGGGTATCTTCACCTCGACCGGAAGCGCAGTTAGTTACCCCTCAACCTATTACACCTACTGAAAATATTGGTTATGAAATTCCTTCGGATATGATAGAACAAATGCTAGCTAATCCTTATGCAGGAGATGGAACTGAACATCCTGATATGCACTTGATATATGTGGATGAAATTTGTGGATTGTTTAAGCTTGCAGGTTTATCCAGAGATGAAGCTATGAAGAAGGTTTTACCTTTATCTTTGAAGGGAAAGGCATTGACATGGTATAGGCTATGCGATGATATTGGATCTTGGAACTGGAATCGATTGAAATTGGAATTTCACCAAAAAAATTATCCTATGCATCTAGTTCATCGTGATCGGAATTATATATATAATTTTTGGCCTCGTGAAGGAGAAAGTATCGCTCTAGCTTGGGGGAGGCTTAAATCAATGTTATATTCATGCCCCAATCATGAGCTCTTTAGAGAAATTATTATTCAGAATTTTTATGCTCGGCTTTCTCATGATGATCGATCCATGCTCGATACTTCTTGTACTGGTTCTTTTATGAAGAATACTATTGAATTCAGGTGGGATCTCTTAGAAAGAATTAAACGCAATTCTGAAGATTGGGAACTCGACGAAGGTAAAGAGTCAGGTATTAAGCTTGAATTTGATTGTGTTAAATCTTTTATGAATACCGATGCTTTTCACAAGTTTAGCACTAAATATGGACTTGACTGTGAGATAGTTGCCTCCTTTTTTGAATATTTTGCTACTCATGTTGATCTCCCTAAGGAGAAGTGGTTTAAATATCATCCCCCTATTAAATAAGAAATTAAAGAAACGGTCATAGTTAAATATGAAACTATTATTTACAATGTTGATCCAGTTGTACCTACTGTTTGTATTTAAAAACCACATTTCCCTGTTAGGATAAAGGAACATGCTAAGGTTTCAACTGTGGTTCGCAAATGTAATATTAGAGCACCCAAACCGGCTGAACAAATTAAAGTGGAACCTAGTGTTGCTATGGTTAAAGATCTCCTAGTAGAAAATATTGATGGGCATGTTATTTACTTCTGCGATGATGCGGCTAGAATTGCCAAACCCGATGAAAAAGATAAACATAGACCTGTTGTTGGCATGCCTGTTGTCTCAGTTAAAATAGGAGATCATTGTTATCATGGTTTATGTGACTTAGGTGCTAGCGTGAGTGCTATTCCTCTTACCTTATACCAAGAAATTATGAATGACATAGCACCCGCTGAAATAGAAGACATAGATGTTACTATTAAACTTGCTAATAGAGACACCATTACACCACTTGGGATTGTTAGAGATGTTGAAGTCTTATGTGGGAAAATAAAATACCCTACTGATTTTCTAGTTCTCGGTTCCCCACAAGATGATTTTTGTCCCATTATTTTTGGTAGACCTTTCTTGACACCGTGAATGCTAAAATAGATTGTGAAAACAAACTGTCGGTGTTACCTTTGGTAATGAGTCTCATGAGTTTAATTTATCCAAGTTTAGTAGACAAACACATAAGAAAGAATTACCTAGTAAGGATGAAATACTTGGTATTGCTTCTATTGCCGTGCCTCCTACTGATCCACTAGAACAATATTTGCTAGACGATGAAAATGATATGCATATGCATGAAAGAAATGAAATAGATAAAATTTTCTTTGAACAACGACCTCTGCTCAAACACAATTTGCCTATTGAAACTCTAGGAGGTCCTCCTCCACCTAAAGGTGATCCTATGTTTGAATTAAAGCAATTGCCTGACACTTTGAAATATGCTTATCTTGATGAGAAAAAGATATATCATGTTATTATTAGTGCTAACCTTTTAGAACATGAAGAAGAAAGATTATTGAAAATTCTGAAGAAGCACCGTGCTGCCATTGGATATACTCTTGATGATCTTAAGGGCATTAGTCCCAGTTTCTGTTAGCACAAGATTAATATGGAACCTGATGCTAAACCCTGTTGTTGATCATCAATCCTAAGATGAAAGGAGTGGCAAGAACTGAAATATTAAAACTTCTGGAAGTACGTATAATCTATCCCATAGCTGATAGTAGATGGGTAAGTCCCGTTCATTGTGTCCCTAAGAAGGGAGGTATTACTATTGTTCCTAATGATAAAAATGAACTTATTCCACAAAGAATTGTTACTGGCTATAGAATGGTAATTTATTTTAGAAAATTAAATAAAGCCACTAGAAAAGATCATTACCCTTTGCCTTTTATCGATCAAATGTTGGAAAGATTATCTAAGCACACACACTTTTGTTTTCTGGATGGATACTCTGGTTTTTCTCAAATACCGGTTACACAACCTGATCAAGAGAAAACCACCTTCACTTGCCCTTTGGGAACTTATGCTTATAGACGTATGCCTTTTGGTTTATGCAATGCACCTGCTACCTTTCAAAGATGTATGACTGCTATATTCTCTGATTTTTGTGAAAAGATTGTTGAGGTTTTCATGGATGATTTTTCTGTTTATGGAACTTCTTTTGATGATTGCTTGAGCAACCTTGATCGAGTTTTGCAGAGATGTGAGCAAACTAATCTTGTCTTGAATTGGGAGAAGTGCCACTTTATGGTTAATGAAGTTATTGTCTTGGGGCATAAAATTTTTGAACGAGGTATTGAGGTGGATAAAGCTAAAGTTGATGCAATTGAGAAAATGTCATGTCCTAAAGATATAAAAGGTA
Source organism: Thinopyrum elongatum (assembly GCA_011799875.1). Taxonomy (NCBI): domain Eukaryota; kingdom Viridiplantae; phylum Streptophyta; class Magnoliopsida; order Poales; family Poaceae; genus Thinopyrum; species Thinopyrum elongatum. The sequence goes on from CM022300.1 coordinate 511,887,312, forward strand.
TTCGTAGTTTCCTTGGTCATGCTGGTTTCTATATGAGGTTTATTAGAGACTTCTCTAAAATTTCTAGGCCTCTTACAAATCTTTTACAAAAGGATGTTCTATTTCTTTTTGATGATGATTGTGTAGAAGCCTTTGAAACACTTAAGAAAGCCTTAACTTCTGCACCTATTATTCAACCACCTGATTGGAACTTGCCTTTTGAAATTATGTGTGATGCTAGTGATTATGCTACTGGTGCTATTCTAGGACAAAGAGTTGATAAGAAATTAAATGTTATTCATTATGCTAGCAAAACTCTAGACAGTGCCCACAGAAATTATGCTACTACTGAAAAAGAATTTTTAGCACTTGTGTTTGCTTGTGACAAATTCAGATCTTACATTGTTAATTCCAAAGTAATTGTTCACACTGATCATGCTGCTATTAAATATCTTATGGAAAAGAAAGATGCTAAACCTAGACTCATTAGGTGGGTTCTTTTGCTATAAGAATTTGATTTACATATTACTGATAGAAAAGGAGTTGAGAACCCCGTAGCTGATAACTTGTCTAGGTTAGAGAATATTCTTGATGACCCACTACCTATTAATGATAGCTTTCCTAATGAACAACTAGCTACAATAAATGTTTCTCATAACACTCTGTGGTATGCTGACTATGCTAATTATATTGTTGGTAAATACATACCACCTAGTTTCACATACCAACAAAAGAAAAAATTCTTCTATGATTTAAGACATTACTTTTGGGATGACCCACATCTTTATAAAGAAGGAGTAGATGGTATTATTAGACGTTGTGTACCTGAGCATGAACATGAACAAATCATATGGAAATGTCACTCCGAAGCTTATGTAGGGCATCATGCAGGAGATAGAACTGCTCATAAGGTATTGCAATCTGGTTTTTATTGGCCTACTCTCTTCAAGGATGTTGGATTCAGGGCTCCGCAGACCCAAGAAGGTTCGAACCCTGGGGCGTGTCCGAAGATCTCAACCTCTCGAGCCTACCAACTCGTCGCCCCACAGCTTAGCCTAGCCGGACTCGCGTGAACAAGGAAGGAGATGAACAAGACAGTTTACCCAGGTTCAGGCCACCTTGCGGTGTAAGACCCTACTCCTGCTTTGTGGTGGATTGGCCTCACGAGGGGCTGAGGATGAACTAGTACAGAGGATGAACAACCTCGCGAGGGCTCGGGGGTGAGAATGAGTCGACCCCTTCTACGGTGGTGGCTAACCTATATTTATAGTGGCCTTGGTCCTCTTCCCCCAAAGCGTAGGCGGGAAGGGATCCCACAGTGGCCAATTCGAAAGGGCACAAGTAGTACATCTTATCCTGATGAAAGGTGGTCTTTGCCTGCAAAGCTTCTGGTTGTGACGTAGCGGTGGGCTCGGTGATGACCTCCGCCCTACCGATCGTGGTCTTGGTCTTGTAGCACCAGAATGGAAACCTTTGCCAGATTCCTCGGGAACCCATGCCTGTCCTTGCCTCCTTAGCACCAAAGAGGAAACTGCCTCCTCTACGCCCGCTGGTGCCCGCCTGGCCTTGGTCGTCATGGCTTGCGTCATGGCAGCCTCGTGAGGCCGGGTACCTGCATAGAAATCTCCACTCCTCGGGAGGCAACCTGGGGAGGCCGCTCCCTCCGGAGGTCTTGGTGTCGTCCGCCTCGCGAGGCCTCGGGGCTCTCGCGAGGGTCTTGTCTTGGCAGTCTCGCAGATGGGCCATACCAGGCCGTCGAAGGGGCCACGCCGTGGGCCGCAGGCAGGCAAGTATGGGTACCCTGGTTCCCAGAACACCGACAGTAGCCCCCGGGCCCAAGGCGCGCTCGGGCTGGCTTCAAGGCGAAGCCAAGGGGCAAGGGTGAAGCACCACGGGCCCCAACTGTCTACGGGCCAGGCTGACACATGGCGATCGACGGGACGTGGATGCCTCCGCTTCCCCATGCCACCTCGGCGACTGCCCAAGCTGACAAAAGACTGGCGCCTGCTACCGAGCCTTCAGTGCCATCCCCTCGCCTAGCTCCAAATCCCCTTTCTCCTTGCTGAGAGCTTCTCCAGATCCAGCCGCGCTCCTCCTCCTTCCTACTCCTTCCCTGTTGCCGAGGCCGCACGAATGGCGTCCGTGAGGGCGAAGCCCGCCGCGCAGGCTGCAAGCCCCTCCTCGTCTCTTGCACCAGCCCTCGGCGTGTCCTCCGTCATCGAGGCGAAGCATCTCGCCGCCGTGCTCCCGCAGACGGCGAGCGACGACAATGAGTGGAAAGAAACTGTTGGGGCCAGATTTTGGGGACACAAAAATCCCAGAAATTAACCCCTCGTGTCATCACCAGCCCCAGGATTTCTGTTACTGGTGGACACGTCCTTGTTACAGATTACCAAGTTATTACAAGAATTGGATACAAGACCATAAAGGTCTAATGATACAACGATGATATCTGGTGACGGGTGACGGAAGCGACTTGTGGTTCTCCAACGTCGATGGGTCTCCATTCCCACAGGAACGGCTGACCTGGATAATTCCTATCCCGCGTGGCTGCCATCCTAGGCTTCGCATGGACGTCACTGTGGTACTCCTCATAGAACTCCTGACCTGGCCAAGTAAATAGCCAGGGACAAGCCTGTGAGTACGTTTGAATGTACTCGCAAACATCATGAACAAAAGATATACCGCAAGGTATGATCACATTCCAACGTGATCACCCTTCTGCCGGTAACGGTATTTTACTTATACCTGCTCCTGCAAGTTAGTCATGACAAGCACACGATGCACGATACAAGGAAACATGCCATCACTACATGTATGCAAATTTTATTCGAACTCAACCTATGTATGATTTTATTTATTCTTGCAAACAATATAACCATGCAATTCACCATATCAAGTGTTCAAGATGCTTGCCTTGAGCATGCGGAAGTGTTGGTTGCACTCCAAAATTTTGAAAACTTTATCTTCCCTCCATTTCCTATTTTCAAAAGCATTTAAATTACTACATAGAGCAAGAACAGTGCCAAAAATTGTTTCAAATATTTTTGAAATAAGTATTAAAATAAACTAGATGAAAAATGAAAAATAACAAAAAAAGAATCAATTTATTTGGAGTTAGTGTGAATTATTAAGTTGAGATCAATAAAGAAATGGACTATTTAATTGATTCAGTAGAGATGAAGTTTAGGAAAAATGTTCACCCAGTTTGGAATAATAGAGAATGATTTTAGGAACCTACAGAAATTTGAATCATCAAATTTGGGCTATAAATGGTGTCTATGGAAATTAATTGAGAGTTGCTGGAAAAAGAAAAAGAAAACAAGCAGAGGACAGAGGCACGCCCTAAGTGCGGTATAGCCGCGTGGGCTATTGGGCCGACCCAGCTGACCAGCTGCGCCAAGGCAGCGGGGCGCTGGGTCACTGATAGTGGGCCCGCCAGGCCCACTGGTCTGGTTTGACCGGTCCTCGCCGTGCCCTTCTCTCCGGCAGGAACAGAGTGAGGCCGCTGGCGCTCATCGCCAGCAGACGACGCAACCTCATGGGAGTCTGAGCGTGTGGGCGTGTGCTCCTCACAGAGGTGAACCGAGAGAGCCTCGCCTCGACCACCAGAGGTCATCGAGTCGTCGGTGGTGAGTTCTCCGGTGGACGGCGGCGTCGGGCAAGAGGGGGCTTTCGCCTACGGTGGTCCCCGAGCCAAATTGATGATGGGGATGGATCGGTGAGTTCTCAAGGAGGCTCGTGGTGGTGAGATTTTGGAGAGGGAGGACCGGACGGCGTCGGAACCGTCCGAACGGTGGCGGCGGAAGTAACTGCCGAAATCGAAGAAGACGACCTCCTCTGGTCGCGCTGCTGCTACGGGAGGATCAGTGAGGGAGAGGGAGGGTAAGGTGGTGCTGGTCGAGGACCTGGGGTGGCTTTTATAGCCCGTCGAGGTTGGTTCCGTGGTTTCCCGAGGGCGGACACGACGGCGGCGACCATTATGGTGGCAGGTGAGGCCGTTGAGGTCGGCGGGGTGGTTGGCGCAACGTGTGCGAGCTTAGGGAGGAAGTCACAGTCCAGGAGGGTAGCTGGCATCCCGACGAAGCGCCACGCATCTGGGCAGAGCCGTGGCAGAGACGGTGATGATGAATGGCGGCGGTGGGCGGTGCAGAAAGGCGGCTGGTCGGCACTAGCGGCCAAGGGTAAGGGTTGGCAAGGTGCAGGTGGCTTGCGGAGCAAGGGGAGGAGGGGATGCGCGTGCACACGAGGCAGCAGAGGCCTTGGCAGGGTTCGGGCGCCGTCGGGAGTGCAGAGTGCGTGCTCTGGGCACGCACATGACCTGCTTGATGAAATGCCAGGAGGGTTTTAGAAGATTTTCTGAAGATGAATTTTTTTCATCGTAGTGATTGAGTGTGTGATAGAGATGTGGGACATGCTGATTTCGCCAAAGGAGCTACTGTCATATGTCAGTTCAAAAGCTTGTCAAATTCTGCCATGCTCATATTGTGCTCGACAGAATGCTAGGGCCATTTAGAAGACTCCTATGAAGGTGATATTTGGCAGAGTGGTGTCTCATTGGAAGGTAAAGATAGTGGTGAAGTTATTTTGGCAAAATGCAAAACTTGCTAGTGCAAGTTTTGGAAAATTTCAATTCTGGACAGAAAATGCTGGGAATCATCTGGTGCAATAAAAAGAGGAAATTAGAGCTGATCTTCTGGAGTTAAGTGTTTGGTTGGAAGGACTACAGGTGGGAAAATTTTCAGAATTAATTGGGTAAGAAAAATTAGGGTTGTAGTTCAAAATTGGATCTGGACCAGAAATGAAAAGAGATTGTTTCACTCAAAATTTACAAAAGACCAAGTTGGGTTTTTGCATAAAATTGATATGTGGGCATCACATGACCTCCCATATTTTTTGTGGAATTTTAAAATAATTATTTAAAATGGTTGTAGTGCAACAGAGGCATTTCAAGAATTGAAATTACCTTTAAAAGAATTGTTTTGGGTAAAATTTTATTATGAAAAATAATTCCTACTGTTATTAAAATATAAAAGAAATGTTTTAAGAAAATTACCAGAGCCCACAATATTATTTCCAAAAATTTCTATATGGAGGGAAGAATTTTGAAAGTCAGAAACAAAATAGGGCTCTAAAATTATTCAAGGACTTATTATAAATCAAAATTTTATTTCTGGCCAAATTTTACTCAATAAAAATATGATTAATTTTTTGGGGTGTTACAGAAACCATCCTCCTGGCTGGTTCCGTCGAGCAGAAGACCCTGTCAGGGATAGTTTATCCCTTCTTCCTCCACAGCATCTTCACAGGGTTCATCCCGCATTTCTTCGAGTTCTTCGATGCCGTCCTCAACCACTACCAGATCCAAGCTCTTCATCTTCAGCCCATCTCCATCCCCCTCATGTCCATCTTCGCCTTCTATTGCGAGGCTTTTGTGGGCGTGAGACCCTCCGTGCCGCTCCTTCGCCACTTCTTCTCCCTGCGGCTGCGTGACCCAACGCAGCGCTCCGGCTGGGTGTCCTTTGCCGCGGTCCACTAGAGCAATGTGCTCATGCGGGCCGGGAAGAAGGTGGAAGGCTTCCGAAACCGTTGGGTCTTCCTAGACCCCAAAGGCCTCAACGGGCGGCTGGAGCTACCGACCAAGCTGCCGGAGAAGCTTGATAGGTGGGGTCATGAGAAGTTCTCTGACCCCCGGTCCGAGCCCATCCTGAGGAAGATGACCTCAGATATGGAAGCCCGGGCATTGATGGGGGGCATGCTTGTGAAGGAGTTCCTGATGCAGCGTCTGGCGCCCCTTCAATCACACACGCGCCCCATGTGGGAGCTCAAGGGCGCGTCAGACGACATCAGGCTACGCTCTGAGAGCCTGACAGACGAGGAGCTAGACAAGGCCATGAACGTCCTACTCGGCAGCGACCCTGGGGACCTCCCAGAGGCCTACGTCCCGCTGTACCACAGCGATGACTAGGAGGATTTGGTTGCCTCCATGACGGTCTTTAATGAGCTGGGGCTCGTGCCGCCCGAGCGCCCCAGCTCCCCGGTGCCGGTGTCCTCCGGAGACAGCGCCGGCGAAGAGGGCGAGGAAGACACGATGACGCCATGACAGAGATGCCCCCCCCCCCCCGCCGTAGGAGCTTCTCCGCCGGCTTGAGGACGACGATGACACCAACGAGCTCCCAGCCATGAACTCCCCTTGCACCACCAGGGCCCTCAGGAGGTCCGGATCTACTCTCCACGCCCCACGAGGATCGGTCCTAGTGACCCTGAAGAAGGACGCAGCGGCGCCCCCTACAGAAGGTGCCCCCCCCCCCCGCCCGAGCGAGGCGGCCGAGGCGCCAGTCTCGCCCCAGCCCAGGCCTGAGCATGAGGGCGGGGCGGCCATCGCTGAGGCTGACGCGGTCCAGACGGCCGCAGTTCCTCAGGGCGACCCTTCTGCCCTTCCAGGCGGTGGCGCTGCACCGGGGCTGGTCGGAGAGCGCCCCTCTAATTCCCCAAGCGCGGCCCATGCCGTGTCAAGGAAAGGCGAGGGAGCCACGACTCCTGCCAAGAAGGAGAAGAGGAGGGCGTGGGTCGACCTCGACGAGTAAGTAGCCCACCTCTTTCTTGAGTTAAGCACAAATCATGATTGTGCCCACAATACCCCTCTCCTAGTGACCAGATTGGGCATCGCGGAGAAGAAGAGGAAGGGGGACGTGGAGCCGAAGGAGCCCCTGGCCCCGAGGGCACCATCAACCTTTGTCCGCGGCCGCGGCGGACGCGGAAGCGTGTCGAGCTAGTCTGGCGCGGCCTCTGGGCGCACGGGCGATACCTCATGCGAGCGCTCGGGTGCCCCACCTGCTCCAGTCTCCTCACCTGCGCTGTGCGGCGAGGCGTCCGTCGAGGGTGCTGGGGCTCAGGAGGCGACGCCCCTTGCCACAGTCGCAACGATCCCCATGGAGGAGACGGTCTCGCGCCCTCTCGCAGCGGAGCGCACCCCTGAGTACGTGGTGATGCAGCCTCTGGAGGACCCAGCCCCCGCAGGTCAGCAGGCCATGGTGCCATTCGCCATTGCGGCACCTGAGGGGGGCTTGGAACCTCCGGTGCCCCTAGCTGCCCATGCCCGCGCTTCCTTGGCCGTGGCAGCGGCTGACGCGCCGGTGCCGCCTCCTTGCCCAGTCCCTCGCGCTGGCCAACTGTAGCCCCCTCGTCAGGCCCGGGGCCCTGGAGGAAGCCTTCACTACGCTCGATCAACTCCGGGCCGACCTCCAAGACGCCGACAGGTGTTTCGTGAGGGAGCGTCTGGGGCTTGTCTTGGGGTGGCTCCAGGCCAACTCCTCCGCCAAGACGGCCTGGGACCGGGCTAACGCTGCCACCGTAGAGAGCAAGAGGGAAGCCACGGAAGCCATGGGGGCCCGCGACATGGCACTGGCCATCACAGCATCCACCAAGGAACGCTGTGACAAGGCAGAAGCCGAGCTGAAGACCCTTCGGGAGGAGCAGGCTGCACGTGGCCAACGGATCCAGTGGCAGGAGGAGGATCTCAAGGCCCGCGAGGCAAAGCTCGCCGATCGCGATGCCAAGCTGGCCCAGGCGACCACCGACCAAGCTGCGGAGCGGGGCCGCCTGGCCAAGCTGAAGGAGGAGGTGGACAAGGCCCAGGCGTCCCACACTCAGCACATCTCCGAGGCAACAGCCCGGCTGGAGGCCAGGGGGAAGGTCCTTGACGCCACCGAGAAGAAAACGGCCGTGGGACGCGAGGCCTTCCTCTCCCTTGAGCTCGGGTCTCGCAAGGCGCTGCGCTCCATCTGTGGGGGAGGGTACAAAGAGCCACTGGCGACCCCCGAAGATGGCCTTGCAGGGCTCTTCCTCAAGCTTGCCAAAGCGCTTAAGGGTGCCGCCGCTGAAGTGGACTCCTTCTTGGAGGAGGAGTGCCGCTCGCTCTTCACCGCGGCTGCGACGCACGTCTTCAGCCATCTCTATCTCCAGGACCCATGCTTCGACCTTGATGCGCTGATCCACCCGGTGGCTCCCGAGTCCCGCGTAGCTACCGCGGAGGCCGTGAAGGGTCAGGTGGACGCGCTGTTGGAGAAGTTTCTATGCGTTCCCAACCACGCGGCTCTGGCAGCAGAGGCCGACGGCGGCGAAGATGGTGGCAACGACGTCGACGACGGGCTCCCGGCGTCTAGGACTAGTAGCGGTGATGGCCAAGGCGGTGGTGGCGCTTCTTCCTAGTTTTTTTCCTGCAACATTTACCTTGCCTCGTGGGGGCATAAAACTTCTGTTTGAATTTGTGGAACACTTGTGCTTGTAATAACTGTTAGGGCCCTGCGATTTCCTTTTTGTGCTTGGTTTCCTTCTTGTTTGCTTTTGTGCTCTGCGTCGGCAGGGACCAGCCCCACGCATACCTCAACCGCCGTTGGGGCGTCCGGATAACCAGGGTGACACCAAGGGGCGAGGGGCTATGTGACTAGTGAGGCCCCTGAGTCGCGGTGCTCAGGAGGTCCCCCTTGACGTGCAAGCAGCCCTCATGAAGGAAGCATAGGCAATGGCGAGGTTAATCCGGAACCCCCATACCTTTCCTCGTTAGCTTTCGCCTAGGAGGGATGCGAGAAGACCACGTAACCGGACCTAGTAGGGTCTCGTGTGCCAGGCCTGGCCTGAACACAACCCCCGTGTCCAGCCCCCTCACGTGTACCTCCCGTGGGGAAAGCTGTGCGATAAGACCGTACGAAGAGCCGGCAAGCTATCCTGAGGTTGGTGTGGCCGCTAGGGCGCCCTCAGTTGTTTATCCACCAGCGTGGAGCATGGTGCTTCCACTTGGTGTGGGCATAGTCGCTCCTCGACCGTGTTGTCCGTCAGCGCGGAGCATGGGGCTTCCACTGGTGCGTGGGCATAGTCGCTCCTCGACCGTGTCGTCCGCCAGCGCGGAGCATGGGGCTTCCACTGGTGCGTGGGTGGGAGCTCCCTCAAGAGGAGACTCCGGGGCGTGTATAGCCCCGTTCATACGCGTGGCTAGCATGGCAGAACTGGAGGAGGTGTATCTGGGCACTCGCGAGCCAGCGCGGGACTCATGAGGACCTACCTCAAGGCGGGTTGCACCTGATTCTTGTGGCGCGAGGCGCTTGTAAGTAACTTGTGGGGCGATGGGGGGGGTCCTACGCCGAATGCCCCTCCGGAGGTTATCGCATGAGAAGGCCGGACACCAATGACCCTAGGAGGTGACGTGAACGGGGCCGGCCCGCCAGACAGAGCTCAGCCATTGGTTTTATCGACGCTGCAGGGACGGACCCGAGCACAGACGCCGTGCCAAGTCTTCTAATGCAACGATCCCACGGAAGAACACCCGGCGCGCGAATCCCGCTATGGAAGAACTACGGTCGTATGAACCGGGACGCGTGCCCTTAATCGCCTACACGCGATTAGCTCATGCGAGAACAAGGCACCAAGGACCCCGGGAGGTGACGCGCATGGGAGCTGGCCCGCGGGATAGAGCTGGGTCGCTTGGATTTGACAACGCTGCAGGGACGGACCCGAGCACAGACGCCGTGCCAGTCCTTAATCATGAGGCGGTCGCGGGCAGGTTTGCCAGGGCGCAGCGACATCATGGTGACGAAGCACCGGACATGCAGTTGAAATATTTTAAGAGATTCATAAATAGCGAAGCCAGTACTGATACATGCGCAAAATGATATAGGCTGTAGGGACGGGCCCCGACAGCTTGAGGATAATGCGGCCCAGGGGGCGCCCTCAACTAAACAAACCAAAAGGTCACCTCGCACCGGCGTTGAAGAAGCGTCGAGGTAGCTGAAGATGCGTGCCGCGGAGATCGCTCCTCACGAGCCGACCGGCTCCTGAGGCTCGTGAAAGCACAAGTGCTCCCTAGGTGATTTTGGTAATTAATGTCAACATATCTCTTGTTGGACTAATACTATTATCTAGTATATTTCAGATGATTTCAACAATGGCGTGGTAAGGACAAGAGGATGTGGAACCCCTTCAAAATGCTAAGGACACATATTGGCAAAAGCTCAACACTCTTCATTTCTATTTTAGTGATCCAAGATCACATTGAGTCCATAGGAAAGCCAATACTATTAAAAGGGGATGAGGTGTTGCTTAATGGTTTACTTGCTCAAAGTGCTTAGTGATATTGCTCCAAAACCCTCATCCACTCTATCATTCCAAAAATGTCCAAAACTCAAAGTCAAACATGGCCCCACCGATTTGATCTATCCGGCGCCGCCGAGTTCAGTTGACATAGCCACTGCCAGAAACCCTAGACAATTCGGTCACACCGATACGGATCTCAGTCTCACCGAGATGGCCTTGCAAACTCTCTGTTACCTGTTGCAATTATTTCGGTCTCACCGAAATGTGCAATCGGTCCCACCGAGTTTGCTTGACCAACTCTCTGTTTGCTCTTTGCTGAAATCGGTCTCATCGAGTTCAAGCAATCGGTCTCACCGAGATGAGGTTTTGCCCTAGCCCTAGCACATCAGTCCCACCGAGTTGTTCCAGTCGGTCCCACTGAGATTCCTAACGTTCACATTTTGAATTGAATCGGTCTCACCGAGTTATTCTATTCGATCTGACCGAGTTGGGTCAAATGTGTGTAACGGTTGGATTTTGTGTGGAGGCTATATATACCTCTCCACCCCCTTCTCCATTTGTGAGAGAGCCATCAGAACGTGCCTACACTTCCACTACTCATTTTCTGAGAGAGAACCACCTACTCATGTGTTGAGACCAAGATATTCCATTCCTACCACTAGAATCTTGATCTCTAGCCTTCCCCAAGTTGCTTTCCACTCAAATCATCTTTCCACCATAGCCAAATCTGTGAGAGAGAGTTGAGTGTTGGGGAGACTATCATTTGAAGCACAAGAGCAAGGAGTTCATCATCAACACACCATTTATTACCTTTTGGAGAGTGGTGTCTCCTAGATTGGTTAGGTGTCGCTTGGGAGCCTCCGACAAGATTGTGAAGTTGAACCAAGAAGTTTGTAAGGGCAAGGAGATCACCTACTTCATGAAGATCTACCCGAGTGAGGCAAGTCCTTCGTGGGCGATGGCCATGGTGGGATAGACAAGGTTGCTTCTTCGTGGACCCTTCGTGGGTGGAGCCCTCCGTGGACTCGCGCAACCGTTACCCTTCGTGGGTTGAAGTCTCCATCAACGTGGATGTACGATAGGACCACCTATCGGAACCACGCCAAAATCTCCGTGTCTACATTGCGTTTGTACACTCCAATCCCATCCTTTTACTTTCTTGCAATTAGCATGCTTTACTCTTTCCGCTGCTCATACTCTTGCTATGCTTGCTTGAAATGTATGGTGAATGCTTAAACTCGTGTTAAAACTCCACCTCAACTTGAAGAACTTAAAAATTGTCACTTTTGCTTGTTGAGGGTCTAATCACCCCCCTCTAGACCCCTCTTCTCGATCCTTTCAATTGGTATCAGAGCTTTGGTCTCCATTGCTTTGGTTTAATCACCTTTGGAGGAAGATGGATGAGTCTATGATTGGGAGTATTAGACATAGAGTGCCTATGCTTGACGGAGAGTTCTATAATGCTTGGAAGAATGAGATGATTGAGATTTTCAATGAATATAACTTGAACAAATATATTACTAGTCCTTATGGGCCCCCTATTGATCCTTTGCATCCTACCCCCGATGAGTACCTTGACATGACCCGCAATCTTAGAACTATTGATCTTATCATGAGAGGATTTACTAGAAATTTGCTTGTGTGCTTGCCTACTTTTGAATGTGCTTATACTATATGGAGATATCTTGAGGAGCGTTTTCCAAACTATTCCTTGAAAAATTTAGATGAAATTCTTCAAAAGTCCATTGCTTTTCAGAAAATGGATCCTAATGATCCTAAATTTGATGATTTTCTATTTGAGGTTCGGGACCTTATGCGTGCCAAAGGAAATGTCGGAGTCATTAGTAGTATCATCTCCCAAGTTATTAGAATTCATAAACATGCACATTGTCATGGTCATAAATCTAATGAATCACTCTCTCTAGGTGATGATCATTCACAAGATGATATTGAGCATGGATATTATGATGAGGATGATGATAGTGACTTTGATCTTGATGAGTCAATGAGACACTTTGGTCTTATGGCTAACCTTCGTGGTTACATGGCCGGAGGAAAGTAATGGGTTCTTGATAGTGGATGTACTGATCATATGACCGGAGACAAGGACATGTTTCGTGAGCTCGCTTAAAATGATGGTCCCCGAAAGTATGTCACTTTTGGTGACAACTCCAAGGGTAGAGTAGTTGTCCTCGGTAAGGTGGCCATCTCACATGATAGCTCTATCCAAAATGTTATGCTCATTGAATCTCTTGGCTACAATCTACTTTCCGTATCTAGACTAGCCAATTTCGGTTTCAATGTTCTATTCACTGAAGTAGGTTGCCAAGTGTTTCGTAGACATAATCATAATATGGTCTTCACCGGTATACGTAGAGGTGATCTATACATTGTTGTTCACTAAGAGAGCTCAACCTCGAACTTGCCTAATTGCTAAATCTTCTAAAGGTTGGTTGTGGCATAGAAGGTTAGGTCATGTGGGCATGCGAAATCTTGATAAGCTTCTTAAAGGTGATCATATCCTTGGTGTTAAAGATGTCATATTTGACAAGGATAGACTTTGTAGTGCTTGTCTAGCAGGAAAACAAGTTGGAGGAAGTCATCCCATGAAGAACATCATGACCACGAGAAGACCGCTTGAGCTACTTCATATGGATCTTTTTGGTCCCAACGCCTACAAGAATTTCGGTGGTAACTCGTTCGGTTTGGTCATTGTTGACGAATTTTCAAGATTTACGTGGGTGTTCTTTCTTGATGATAAATCGTAGGTCCAAAAGATCTTCAAGAACTTTGCTAGGAAGGCCCAAAATCAATTTGATGTGAAGATCAAGAAGGTTCGAAGCGACAATGAAACGGAGTTCAAGAACGCCAATGTGGATACCTTTCTTGACGAAGAAGGGATTTCACATGAGTTCTCGGCTACGTACACACCTCAACAAAATGGAGTTGTTGAGAGGAAGAACCAGACACTTATTGAGATGGCAAGAACGATGCCTGACGAATACAAGATGCCAAGACACTTTTGGGCGAAAGCGGTTGAGACAGCTTGTCATGCTACAAATTGACTATATCTTCACAAGCTTCTCGGCAAGACGACATACGAGCTTCTCACTGGTAACAAACCCCAAGTTGGATACTTTCGAGTATTTGGCTCAAAGTGTTACATTCTTGATAAGCATCGTCGTTCAAAATTTGCCCCTAAATCTCATGAAGGTTTCCTACTCAGTTATGGTTCAAACTCTCACACTTACCGTGTCTACAACAATTTCACCCGAAAGGTTGAAGAGACGGTAGATGTGAAGTTTGATGAATCTAACGGCTCGCAAGTAGAGCAATTGCCAATTGATGTAGGAGACAAAGATCCTTTGGAAACAATTCAAGACTTGTCTATTGGCAAGATTCACCCAACGGAGGTGAAGGAGAATACTTCGTCCATTCAAGTGGAAGCCTCAACTTCACGACAAGGTGAACCACAAGTTGACTTGGAGGCATCCACAAGTGGAACACGTCAAGACGAAGGAAACGAGGAAGTACAACAAGATGAACCTCATCGACTTCCTTCTCCACCTCTACAAGAGAACAACAACGCCAATGACAATGAAGAAGGACAAGAAGAAGAAGAAAACAATGTAGAGGATGTTCCACCCCAACCCAAACAAAAGCTCTCACGAGTTAGAGCAAGAGTCTCAAGAGATCATCCCGTCGAACAAATCTTTGATGATATTCAAACCGGGAGAATTACTCGCTCTAAAACTCGTTTGGCTAACTTTTGTGAACATTACTCATTCATTTCTAGTATTGAACCTATGAAGGTTGAAGAAGCTCTTGAGGATCCAGATTGGGTGAACGCTATGCATGAAGAACTACACAATTTCGAGAGGAATCAAGTGTGGACATTGGTTGAAAAGCCGAACGACAACCACAATGTCATTGGAACCAAATGGGTGTTTCAGAATAAGCAAGATGAGGATGGACAAGTTGTATGCAACAAGGCCCGTCTCGTCGCTCAAGGCTACACTCAAGTCGATGGTATGGACTATGGTGAGACATATGCCCCTGTTGCTAGACTTGAGTCCATACGCATCTTACTTGCTTATGCCAATCATCATGATATCACTTTATACCAAATGGACATTAAGAGTGCTTTTCTAAATGGTGAAATTGAGGAGGAAGTTTATGTTAAACAACCTCCTGGCTTTGTTAATCCTAAGAAACCTAATCATGTCAACAAACTTCACAAAGCTCTTTATGGTCTTAAACAAGCTCCTAGAGCATGGTATAAATGTTTGACCAAGTTCCATATTGAAAAAGGCTTTGAAATTGGGAAGATTGATTCTACACTTTTTACTAAAAGGGTTAATGGTGAATTATTTGTGTGCCAAATTTATGTGGATGATATCATATTTGGTTCGACTAACCCTCATTTTAGTGAAAAGTTTGGAAGGCTAATGTCGGAGAAGTTTGAGATGTCTATGATGAGTGAACTCAAAATTTTCCTTGGCTTGCAAATCAAGCAAACTAAGGAAGGTACCTTTGTTTCTCAAACAAAGTATACCACATTTTCAAGAAGTTCAACATGCAAGTAAGCAAAGGTATGAAAACACCCATGCCTACTAGTGGACATCTTGACTTGACTAAGGATGGCAAACCGGTTGACCAAAAGGTTAACCGCTCTATGATTGGTTCATTGTTATATCTATGTGCCTCCCGTCCCGATATTATGCTAAGTGTGTGCATGTGTGCATGATATCAAGCGGCCCCTAAAGAATGTCATCTTAAGGCTGTGAAAAGGATAGTGAGATACTTAATTCATACACCAAACTTTGGCATTTGGTATCCTAAGAGTTCTTCTTTTGATCTTGTTGGCTACTCCGATTCGGACTATGCTGGTGACAAGGTTGATAGAAAGTCCACTTCGGGTACTTGTCAATTTCTTGGTAGATCTCTTGTGTCTTGGTCCTCCAAGAAACAAAACTCATATCCTTATCCACCGCCGAAGCGGAATACATTGCTGGCGGATCATGTTGTGCTCAATTACTTTGGATGACCCAAACTCTTAAGGATTATGGGATACATGTGAAACATGTTCCATTGCTTTGTGATAATGAGAGCGCTATTAAGATCACTCACAATCCCGTGCAACATTCTCGAACTAAGCATATTGAAGTTCATCATCATTTCATTCGAGATCATATTGCTAAAGGAGACATCAACCTTAAGCATGTTCGTACTGATAAGCAATTGGCAGATATATTCACCAAACCGCTTGATGAGAAAGTATTTTGCCTTTTGAGAGGTGAATTGAACATCATTGATGCCTCAAACTTGGAGTAGAAACTCCATTTGGATACATGCAAGGCATGAGCCTTTTATAACTAATCCTTGATACTTCTCTTATGATGATGATCATATGTCTTGGATCTATACTTGTACCCTTGCATGTTATCTAACCATTGTAGGTACTTGGATGAGCCCAAATCTATGAGATTGCAAGTCACTCACATTTTAAACAATCTCAACATCACCAAGTTCCTATGATATGGATGTTAAATGCAAGGAAGCTTGAACCCACTCAACATATCCTTTGACAATTTCAATATATCAAATTTCATTTGGTATCAAGCCTCATGATTGTCATTTTGGATACACAAGTGCTTTTCCTTGCAAGACTAACCCATGTAGGAAGATGAACTCAAACTCCAAGTGGTGCTCCCAACTCTTGATGAAGAACATCAACCTTGAGCATCCAACACAAGTTCGACTACATGATAAAGATCAACACCACAACCCAAGGTATGATATTCCATCTTAGAGAAGCTTTGCTCCAAGACATGAGACAAAGCAACTCAACGAGATGTGAATACATAAAAATGCTTAAATGAAAAATGGTAACCCCATTTTGAGCTTAAACGATGAGTATGACCTATGATCAAGTGATCTCACTAGACTCCTAAGTCAATATACTCTAACACAGGTGACTTTGTCGCCGACCCCTTCTAGATGAAGTTCTCTATTGTTTCTCTGTTCACTTACTTTGTGTTCTTGCATATATATTTCTTGCTATCTTGTTCGCCTTATAAAAAAAACTTCATCTAGATCTCTTTTCTTAACTTGTTTTTCTCTGTATCTTTTGTATCTAATTCATTGCAAATCTTTTAGTAAATTCCGTGCAAATCCTTGTGAGATTTAATTTGCTAAGTGAGCTGAGTTGACAAATTTTTTACTTTGTGTTGAACTCGGTCCCTCCGATCCAAACCTATCGGTCTGACCGAAGCACAAGGTCTCCTTATGAATAGTTCATCGGTACAACCGACATGGACTAACACGGTCGCACCGATCAGGATCTTCTGTGACTCTGTTCACTCGGCGTCACCGACGAAAACCAATCGGCGTCACTGGTTTCAACTCTGAGAAAATGTTTTGCCAATTTTACTGCCTATCTTCTTCAGCTCCACTCAATGATTCTTATCCTCTACCCGCATCTTAAACTACATGCTGCTTTGTAGTGTGTCTCAAGGACCACACCTTTTTGACTCATGCTCCAGAAGTGCCCTTCTTGGAAATTGATGTCAAAGGGGGAGAGAGAGCACATCAAAGCTTATCATATGAGCACATGTAAGCTCTTCCAGATGCCAGTAAATCTAAGAGGAGAGAAGTCACATGTCTTTTAGAGGGGAAAGACATGTCAACTCGTTTGATCTTAGCTATTGCTAATATTCTTGTTGCTCTGAATTTTGGTTGATTGTACCATTTCTTGCTCTGATTGCTCTGATTTTCTCTCACCCTACCTTCTCCCATTATCCAATATCAGATTCAGGGGGAGAAAGAGTCCATATCTAGGGAAGAAAATCTTTGGAATTCATTGCATATCTTTAAAATCTTTGGGGACATGTCAGTATCTAAGTAGAGTACCTAGTACTCACCCATTACATGTCATCCCAATCTTGGTACTCTTGTGGTTTTCTGAAATTGCTTTATCTAGAGTGCTCTTGTGTTATCTAACCTTGTTTTCTCAAGTCCACTTCTTCTAAAGTCAGCTCAAGACCACAAGGTATGTATATGCATCATACTCATGTGCATAATGATCTCTTGCTGATGTACATATTGTTTGCAAAAAGGATTCATGAACATGGAGGTACACTTCCTATACACATCAATTGCTCTGATGCATATAGCCAAGATACATGTAACTCATTGCTTGCTTTATCATGTTTATGCATTCACATGTTCTTATATTCTATCTTTACATGATTGCATACATGTAGGGGGAGTCTATGCATGTTACATGTCTTTCCAAAGCTTTACTTAATACCATGCATATCTTTAATACTAAGCTTTGATGTATGTTGTCATTAATTGCCAAAAAGGGGGAGATTGAAAGCACAAGTGCTCCCTGGGTGATTTTGGTAATTAATGTCAACATATCTCTTGTTGGATTAATACTATTATCTAGTATATTTTAGATGAGTTCAACAATGGCGTGGTAAGGACAAGAGGATGTGGAACCCCTTCAAAATGCTAAGGACACATATTGGCAAAAGCTCAAGACTCTTCATTTCTATTTTAGTGATCCAAGATCACATTGAGTCCATAGGAAAGCTAATACTATTAAAAGGGGATGAGGTGTTGCTGAATGGTCTACTTGCTCAAAGTGCTTAGTGACATTGCTCCAAAACCCTCATCCACTCTCTCATTCCAAATATGTCCAACACTCAAAGTCAAACTCAGCCCCACCGATTTGATCTATCCGGCGCCACCGAGTTTAGTTGACATAGCCACTGCCAGAAACCCTAGACAATTCGATCACACCGATACGGATCTCGGTCTCACCGAGATGGCCTTGCAAACTGTCGTGGGAAACCACAACCACCTATGGGGCCATCAGCCCCTTGTGGTTCGGCAGGGGGGATGAGCACATTGCACAAAGAGCGGAGGAACGTAGCGCAGCATAGCAGAGATCACACGGGCAGTTTTACCCAGGTTCGGGCCGCCGCGAGGCGTAAAACCCTACTCCTGCTTTGGTGGATTGAAGGTGGATTGTGGTGGAAACGCAGCGCTCTTGCCCGGCAGGGTTGCCTCGGGACGAGGGCAGCTACGCGCATATGAGTGTACAAGGGTCCAAATCCTTTCTATGGTTGCCATGGCCCTCCTTTTATAGATCAAGGGGTCACCACAGTGGCAAATCAGTCATTGTGTACTGATTAGATAGCGAACAATGCTATCATACCTAACTCTGCAGTCAGAGCAGGGCGCATTAAATGTGCCGCTTAGTGTCACATTGTGGCATGCCCGGCAAGCCTTGCCGGGCTACTCGGCCACCACCTCGTCTGTCTGCTTGACACGTCTCTGGACGGGTGTCATTTGGAGGTGATTTCCATAGGAAGTGGCTGCCACGTGCCAAATAACAGCCACTTAGTCACTTGGGGGCTTGACACCGCACCGATCGATGACTTGCGTCGCTGTGAGGTGGAGCGGTGGAGCCTTGGCAGGGTAATTTACCCTCGTAGCGCCCAGCAGGCTTGCCGGGACGGTCTTGAGGGTTGACTTCGGGGCTACCTCGTCCTTGCCAGGCTCGCCTACCCGGCAAGGGAGGTTTCTCCTTAGTGGTGTCTTGCTCATTTAGCTTGTCTTGGTCCTCTTGATTTGCCATTTGATTCCTCGAAGAGTTGTACTCCTTGCTTGGCCTAGACTTGGATGTCGCAAGTTGCCGGGCCGGTGATTTGCTGTCCATGCACAAGTCAGGGGGAAACATACACCCCTGTTTGTGTACCCTGACAGAAGCCCCCGGGCCTGAGCCATACGTGTCGCTGGGCACGTTGGGTTAGGCCCCAAATAGTGCACGGACACGTGGCGAGAAGGTGCTGTGCGTGCAGCAGTTTGTCATGACGACCAGTCAATCCAACGTCCACTTCGCGTAAATATCATGGGTCATGGGGTCGTGGGACTGCAGTAGTTAATGTAAAACGGTAACTTTCTGAAGAGTCGCGCCCTCCCCCACGTCCTTTCCATAAGAGAGAAAAACGCGGAAGGGCTCTACTCATTCATCATCTTCCTTGCCCCTCCATCATCTTCTTCCGCAAGCCAAGCGATAGTTCTTCCGTTCCACCCTGCCCACTGCCAATCCTCGCCCAATTTTCTTCCCGTCTCCGCTGTAGTTCGAAGAGATGGGGAAGAAAACTGCCGCTTCAAAGGGGAAGCGGATGACCGCCGCGAAGGAGGCTGCCGCCGAGGGGAGCAAGAGGGCATCAGAGCTGGATAGGAAGCAAAGGGCAGACATCGTCTTCTTCCCGTCGAACTTGGACGGCGAAGTGCTGAAAGCAAGGTACGGATATCTATGGGGGCGGGAGGTCCCAAAAGGGCATGCCGCTCCCAAGGTTCTGGTGGAGGAAAAAAAGGATCCGCCAGATTCATATCGATTTTTCTGCGCATACTTCATTTGCGGCCTCTGTCCTCCTTTCTCGGATTTTATTGAGGCAATGATGGTGATCTATGGATTCCATCTTCTGGACTTCACGCCAAATGCAATGGCGTGCATGGCGATT
Source organism: Thinopyrum elongatum (assembly GCA_011799875.1). NCBI lineage: Eukaryota > Viridiplantae > Streptophyta > Magnoliopsida > Poales > Poaceae > Thinopyrum > Thinopyrum elongatum. The sequence goes on from CM022300.1 coordinate 511,906,922, forward strand.
TTTGCTCATCTGTGCGAGAACTTCGTCGGAGTCGCCCCCAACGTTGATTTGTTCAGGCACTATTTTGTCCCGCGGGTGGAGAACAAGCACCACCATTCTGGGAACATAAGTTGGATGCCACGAGTGCCAAGGGAGAACTGGGATTACCTCCCTGGTCAACAGCGTGGCAGATGGGAGGAGTGGAGGGGAGATTGGTGCTGGATCTAGGACGAGAAGGCGCTAGATTTTGCCAGGCGCGGACAGAGTGCCTAGAGCGCAGCAACGATTGGAGGGAAACCGGCCTTACCGACGATAGGCTCCGCCCGGCAATAAACAGGATCACCCGCCTAAAGGCTGCCGGGCTAACCATCGGGCACGTGGGGGCCGACTTCCTCCTTCGCCGTACTGCGCCATTGCAGAAGAGGGATAGGTTTGCCTGGCGGTATGGGGATGCCGAATATCGGATGAGGCTGCTTCCTGGCCTGGCCAACAATTTGTCAGTCTATGGCCATGCTTGGTTGTGCGAACAACTATTCGGCAGCCTAGGGCCATTCAAGTTGCCAGCAAATGTCATCCCTCTGAACATCAACTCTGCCAGGGACCAAATCCTGAAATGGATGCCAGACTGCAACGCACAGGGAGTCTCGGGCGATTGGCAGCTGTCCGAGCTCGATGAAGAGCTTGCGTGGTCCTCCACCTTGGTGGAAAAGGCTACAACAGTGGAGGCCAACATGTACAAGCGCACCTCCAAGGCGGAGGAGGCATACATCAAGAGGCGGCTTGAGGAGGACAGAGCACTCCGTGCTGCTGCGATGGCAAAGGCCGGGAAGGCAATGAAGGGGAAGGAGGAGGCTAAAGGCGAAGGCCTTGCCCACGGCAGGAGCGAGGCACAAACCACGAAAGGGGCTGCCAGGGATGAGCCTACCGGGGACGAGCCTGTCGGGATTGAGGCTCTATATGCCGTGGCAACGGAGGCTCTGGAGGAAGAGGGAGTTGAGGAGGCGGAGCAACCTGAGGAGGAGTGGCTCGCAGAAGGCCCTCAAGCCCCCGAGCCAGACCTGGAACAGCGCCCTCGCAGGCGAGCGGCTAGTCGGGGAGCAGCAATTCCTGACCCCGCGCCTGCCGCCAAGAAGGTGAAGAAGACCACCTCCAGGAGCAGCGTCCCCGATGCAGTGCGCCGGCAGTCCCCACGGCTCTCTGGGACTAAGGCTTCTCCCGCCAAGCGACCAGCAGCCGCTGGGGGCGACTCCAGCTCCCAGTCCAGCTCGAGTTCTTCATAGAGCTCTTCTTTGACGGAGCCCCCTGCGCCTCAGCAAGGCTTGAAGTTGCCAGGGAGCTCCGTTCCGCCGCCCCAGAAGAGGAGCAGGTCGCCCTCGCCACCCATGGAGTTTGAGCTGAGCTCCATGCTCATCGATGAGGAGTAAGAAAGAGCAATTTCCTTTCCTCTTCACCATTTCTGCATATCAGCTTGCCTGCTAACTGATCTTTACTCGCTGCCTTTGTCAGGGAGGAGGAGGAAGAAGGCGAGACCCTCATCCACCGGACCAAGCGGCTCAGGTGCGTGGGGCTGCCGAAGACTGTGGAAGGCGCGGGCCCGGCAGGGAGCAGCGCAGACGACCCGGCACCAAGCCCCCAGCCCAGCCCCCGGCCTGAGAGTGCAGAGCTGGCTCCTCCCTCCAGAGGTGATGGCAGAGAATTCCCCACCTCCGCAGTCAGAGGAGGGGAGGGGACTACTCCGGGCGAGTCCTTCCAGGGGGGACCCACTCCACTCGTCGATAAAGCCAAGGGATCCCCGCCCAAGGTTTCCACGGAAGGGTCCGCCTCGGGTGGCGCCATGGTTTCCCAGGGAGGGGATGGAGATCTTGGCCCGGCAACCGTAGTTGCCGGGGAAACTGAAGCTCCTCCGCGGCAGGCATCTCCAGGTAATCCATTTATTCCTCCCGTGTCGTGCTGCCCCTATCATTCTGCCCTAGGCTCTTGTCTTGTTAAAGATTCTGCATTCTTGTCATTGATTGCTGATTCTGCTCATAGCCCTTTTGAGTGAAGAGCCAAATCTGCTGGATGTGGTGGCCAGCATAGGGAAGGACGCTGCAGAAGAAGCCACCAAGATCGCTGCTGCTGAGGGGCAGGAACGCACTGCCGGGAGTGTCCAGGTACTCCTTGCGGGATCAGAAGAAACCGTTGGTGGCACGTCAGGGTCAGGGGTTGTGGTCGAAGGGAAAATCCCCCTTCAAACCATGGACCCTCTTCCCTTATTTGGCACTTCGGCAGGGGCCCCGCCGCCAACTTCGAGTCAACTGGCGCTGGTACTTGTGCAGCCTGGTCTCGGAGCTCCTGGCTTGTCAGCGGCGACGAGTGCGGAACTCGACGGCGAGCTCCAATGCATCCTCGTGTCGCTGTACCAGGGGGTCGAGGAGGCAGACGACTCCGCTACCGTCGCCATAGATTTGTCTTTCTTGGAGTCCATGGCAGCGGGCATTAAGGAGATGCAAGCTCGGCACACCCAGAAATGGCACGTGCTCAAGGAGCAGCGCGAGTCCGCCAACAAGGTTGACCAGAAGCTGAGGGACAAAGGCATTGAGCTGCGTGAATGGCACGGCAAGTAGTTCCAGGTCCTCATGAGGCAACAAGAGACCATCTCGATGGCGCGGGAGGATGTCATTGCCCAGGAAGCTCGCTTGGCAGACCGCAAGGTACTTCTAGACACCAGGGAGCAGGATATTTCTCTCCGAGAGGAGAGGCTTGAGGCTACCCTCCGTGCTAAGGACGATAATCTGGAGGCCCTTATGCGGCAGTGCACTAAGGAGCTGGAGGACGAGCACAAGGCGCCTTGGATGCCCTCTCTGCCGATTCTGCTACCCAACTGAAGAGGCTCGCCGATGATCTCACCGCTGCCTCTTCTGCCAAGGTTGATCTCGACCAGCAGGTGGCCAAGCTGACCGAGGAGCTTGCCGGGAGTGTCAAGGAGGTCGAGGCCCTTAAGGAAGAGGCGCGAAAAGCGGAGATCCTTTTGAAGGAGGTGCAATCGCAGCTCTCCTCCAAGAGCCAAGGCCTCGAGACTACCAATGGCACCATTGAAGATCTGAAGGCCATGATTGGCACCTTGGAGAGCTCGGTAGAGTCCAGTGGGGCCCGTGAGAAGCAGCTGACAAAGGACCTGGATACCGCAAGGCATCTTCGGAAGGATGCCGAGGATAAGCTAGCGAGTCATTCCGAGCAGGTCGACCTCTGGATCAAGAGCCTGATCGACATTGCCGAGCGTCTCACTGCTCAGACTGCAGCGATGGGCATGGAAGGGCCAGTCTACTCAGCCAGCAAGCACGAGGTCCCCAGCGTCAAGCTAGGGGTCTTCTTCAATTAGCTAATCGAGAAGCTGAAGGCACATGAAGAGGGAAGGGCTAGCTGCTTTGCGACTGAATCTCAGAAGCTTGCCCGTAATGCCCTCTTCATGGTTCTAAGCAACATCGCCTGCCACCACATGGACCTCAACCTCGTCGATGGCTTCAAGAAGCTGCCGGAGGGCGCAGACATTTCTGCCGCCGAAGAGAAGGCCACCCCTCTCGCCGACAGGTTCCTTGGCGTCCCTACCGCTCCACGAGGTCGCCAGGCCCGGCCTTGAATTATCCTTGCCACTGCGCTATCCTGTAACAAAACATGATGTATGTCTTGTGTTTAGACACCGTATCACGTATGTTTGTGTGGAACTAATGTTTTTACTTAATTCCGATTGCATGTTTATCCCTTTAGAGTTCATCCATTGGTGCTTGTACGATTAGTCTCCGTGCGTATTTCAGCTGCCTGCCAGTATCATATTGTCGCGATTGTCACAAGGGTCGGGCCCTTAGCAGTTATCTTGGCGAAGATACTTCCCGGTAGGTTTTTCCTTGACAGTTTTGACATTGCTACCCATTCTGCAAGCAGGCTCGGAACAGAGCGAGGGTGTAGACAAAAAATGATAAGGTGCTGTCCATACGACAGATTTCCTCGTACGAACACCTTGGTATCCAAGGGATAAACAAATGCGAAATCTTAAGGTCATGACTGAGCAAGGATTGCGTAAACTTAGCTTATTTCTTCGCTTCCTTCTACCCCTTTTAGCCGCGGCTGCTCGTCGCATTCGCATGCTTTGGGAAGGACAGTTGTCATGCGTGTTGTTCTCCGGTTCCCGGCATGGACCGGTAAATGATCACTTGTATCTTGTAGGCGGCAGGGCGCGGTGTAAGGCACGTCCGGCCTCTCTCTCCTCCTCTCCACACACTTTAGACAACCTGGTGGCGGCTGGCATGAAAAGTCACGCTAACGCGGACTGCCTTGCCGGGCACACTTGCCGGGGCGCCGATCAATGGATTTGCACCAGTGCTCCACTCAGAATTTCCCTAAGCAGGGTAAATGCTAAACCGAGTTTCGCGCAGTGCTCATCGACATTGACGGTGCTAAAACCCAGAGTGGCTCGATTGTCAATAAGTGGGAGTGGTGGAGAGAGAAACCTTGTACCCGTACACTTTGTTCCTTTCCCCTGGACGGGTATGCATGGTGACCATGCTGCCCGATCCGTTGGGGTTGGCTCGCTGGTGTCATTACTAGCTCTAGCCGCTGCAGCGGCCGCGGCGGAGGGAGGCGGTGGAAGTCGAACAGGGGGCGGGGGAAGCGATACCGCTTACTCTCTCTGTTCTCACCATTCTGCTGCCTTAGCTTGGCCGTCACAGATGATGAAGCCGTCGATGATGAAGATGACACGCTGCGTATGCTTCTCGTGTTCGTGCAAGCGCTTCCCCCTACCTAGCGCACCAAGGATGTCGTGGGAAACCACGGCCACCTATGGGGCCATCAGCCCCTTGTGGTTCGGCAGGGGGGATGAGCACATTGCACAAAGAGCGGAGGAACGTAGCGCAGCACGACAGAGATCACATGGGCAGTTTTACCCAGGTTCGGGCCGCCGCGAGGCATAAAACCCTACTCCTGCTTTGGTGGATTGAAGGTGGATTGTGGTGGAAACGTAGCGCTCTTGCCCGATAGGGTTGCCTCGGGGCGAGGGCAGCTACGCGCGTACGAGTGTACAAGGGTCCGAATCCTTTCTATGGTTGCCATGGCCCTCCTTTTATAGATCAAGGGGTCACCACAGTGGCAAATCAGTCATTGTGTACTGATTAGATAGCGAACAGTGCTATCATACCTAACTCTGCAGTCAGAGCAGGGCGCATTAAATGCGCCGCTTAGTGTCACATCGTGGCATGCCCGGCAAGCCTTGCCGGGCTGCTCGGCCACCTCCTTGTCTGTCTGCGTGACACGTCTCTGGACGGGTGTCATTTGGAGGTGATTTCCATAGGAATTGGCTGCCACGTGCCAAATAACAGCCACTTAGTCACTTGGGGGCTTGACACCGCACCGATCGATGACTTGCGCTGCTTTGAGGTGGAGCGGTGGAGCCTTGGCGGGGTACTTTGCCCTCGTAGCACCCGGAAGGCCTGCCGGGATGGTCTTGAGGCTTGACTACAGGGCTACCTCGTCCTTGCCAGGCTCGCCTACCCGGCAAGGGAGGTTTCTGCTTAGTAGTGTCTTGCTCATTTAGCTTGTCTTGGTCCTCTTGATTTTCCCTTTGATTCCTCGAAGAGTTGTACTCCTTGCTTGGTCTGGACTTGGATGTCGCAAGTTGCCGGGCTGGCGATTTGCTGTCCATGCACAAGTCAGGGGGAAACATACACCCCTGTTTGTGTACCCCGACACAAACTCTCTGTTGCCTGTTGCAATTATTTTGGTCTCACCGAAATGTGCAATCGGTCCCACCAAGTTTGCTTGACCAACTCTCTGTTTTATCTTTGCTGAAATCGGTCTCACTGGGTTCAAGCAATCGGTCTCACCGAGATGAGGTTTTGCCCTAGCCCTAGCACATCGGTCCCACCGAGTTGTTCCAGTCGGTCCCACCGAGATTCCTAACATTCACATTTTGAATTGAATCGGTCTCACCGAGTTCTTCTATTCGGTCTGACCGAGTTGGGTCAAATGTGTGTAACGGGTGGATTTTGTGTGGTGGCTATATATACCCCTCCAACCCCTTCTCCATTTGTGAGAGAGCCATTAGAACGTGCCTACACTTCCACTACTCATTTTCTGAGAGAGAACCACCTACTCATGTGCTGAGACCAAGATATTCCATTCCTACCACTAGAATCTTTATCTCTAGCCTTCCCCAAGTTGCTTTCCACTCAAATCATCTTTCCACCATAGCCAAATCTGTGAGAGAGAGTTGAGTGTTGGGGAGACTATCATTTGAAGCACAAGAGCAAGGAGTTCATCATCAACACACCATTTATTACCTTTTGGAGAGTGGTGTCTCCTAGATTGGTTAGGTGTCGCTTGGGAGCCTCCGACAAGATTGTGGAGTTGAACCAAGAAGTTTGTAAGGTCAAGGAGATCACCTACTTCGTGAAGATTTACCTGAGTGAGGCAAGTCCTTCGTGGGCGATGGCCATGGTGGGATAGACAAGGTTGCTTCTTCGTGGGTGGAGCCCTCCGTGGACTTGCGCAACTGTTACCCTTCGTGGGTTGAAGTCTCCATCAATGTGGATGTATGATAGCACCACCTATCAGAACCACGCCAAAATCTTCGTGTCTACATTGAGTTTGCACACTCCAATCCGATCCTTTTACTTTCTTGCAATTAGCATGCTTTACTCTTTCCGCTGCTCATACTCTTGCCATGCTTGCTTGAAATGTATTGTGAATGCTTAAACTTGTGCTAAAACTCCACCTCAACTTGAAGAACTGAAAAATTGTCACTTTTGCTTGTTGAGGGTCTAATCACCCCCCTCTAGACCCCTCTTCTCGATCCTTTCAGCCCGGGAGGCTCAGGAGGTCTGGGGGGCTCATGAAGGTCCGTGGCCTCCTCCGACATGACCGCCGAGCGCCTGGCCTTGAGAGACACCACAGCAAGCTATGCGAGGCGCTGGTACACGGCACCCACGTTTAGCAGGCCAAAGGGCATGCGGACGTAGTGGCAGGGGTAGCCCCCATTCCAGCCGACACGGGACGGCCAGAAGAGGTCCTGCGACGCGGCCCAATTGAGGCCTGGGATGTTGACGCAGATGCGTAGCTCGCCACCCATGTCGGGGGCGGGGCTACACCCGATGGTGCGGGGTGACGCTCGCCACGCATGGCTCGCGCCTCCTGAAGCTCTTCGATTGCCTTGGTGATGAACTCCCGTGCGTCAGGCGCCTCGCGCCTCGCACCTTGCTCATGGGGGTGCGCGTTGAAGCACGCCTCCAAGTGGTGCCCGAACGCCTCCCTCGTCGTGCTGGTCAAGTCAGAGGCCCTCCAGATGAGAGCCCCCGAGCCCGTCCTAAGGGGGGCAGCAAGCGCGCCTTCCTATGCGAGAGGGAAAGGCGCTCCAGCAGTGGGTGCGGGGCCTGAGGCACAATCGGCAGGCGCCAGCCCCCTGACGGTCCTTCAGTAGGAGCTGCTTCTTTTTCTTGGGGATGGCCTCAAGAGGCAGGATGGCACCCTCGTCGTCAGAGTTCTCGACCACTGCAGCCTGGTAGGCGCGCTCGAGGGAGCACACCGCATCCTTTTCGTCGCAGGCGACCGTGATGATTTCGCCACACCCTGGCATCTTGAGGACGTTGTAACCATGGTGAGTTGCTGCCATGAACTTGGCGAGGGCCGGATACCCGAGGATGGCATTGTACGAGAGGCCGATGTGGGCGACGTCGAAGTCGATGAGCTAGGTGTGGTAGTTGTCGTGCTTGCCGAAGGTGACTGGGAGGTGCACTTGGCCCAGGGGGATGGTGGAGCCATCGGTCACCCCTGAGAAAGGCTTGGTGGGCAGCAGCTGGTCGTAAGGCACCTAGAGCGTCTCGAACGTCTCGACGGAGAGAACATTGAGCCCCGCGCCACCGTCGATGAGGGTTTTGGTGACGAGGATGTTGCTGATGGTTGGCGAGCAGAGCATCGGGAGCGCGCCAGCGGCGGCGGAGCACTTAAGTTGGTCCTTGGAGTCGAAGGTGATGGCGTGCTTGGACCACATGAGGGGACACGTCGCCTCAAGCTTGGGGAGGGCTGCGTTCACCTCATGAGAGAACTGCTTGAAGATGCGATGTGAGGCGGGGGCCTGAGCACCACCCAGGATGCAGGCGATCGCCCAAGGCTCCTGGAAGCCCCCAGCCCCGTCGTCCTGCCGGTTGTCGTCATTCCTCCTTGGCGGTGGCGGCAGCGGAGGGAGGCCGGCATTGCCCTGAGGGCGGTCCTCACAAGGCTGGTCTCGCCAAGGACCATCACGCGGCTAACCCTGCCAGCGGTCCTCACGAGGCTGATTGCGCCAATCCTAACGTGGGTTGCGGTTGTCCCAGCGGCCTCCGTCACGGCCTCCTCCACAGCCGTAGCCGCGGTCGCCGCGCTCGGGGCGACGACCGAGGCGCCCGTCATGGAGCGCCCTGAGCTCCTGGCAGTCGTTGGTGTTGTGGTTGTGAATGTTGTGGAAGATGCAGAACGGGCGGTTGCCCCTTGGGGGCTCGTCATGCTTGCGGTCGTGCTTCATCTCAGGCTCGGCCGCGAGCACAGCGCGGCCCTTGCGCTTTGCCTCCTTGGCCTTGACCTTCTTGTCTTCAGGGTCAGCCTCTGAAAGCTCAAGGAGGGAGAGGCGGCCTTCCTCGGCCCTTGCGCACTTGGTCGCTAGGTTGAACATCTCCAGGGCCGAACACAGGTCCTCGTGGATGGCGAGCTCCTCCTTCATCTTGACATCCCGAACACTATCAATCAACGCTGAGATGATGGCCTTATCCGACACCTTCGGGATCTTGAGGCGAACGCTCGTGAAGCGCTGGATGTATTTGTGCAAGGTTTCTCCCGGCTGCTGCTTCACGCGCCGCAGGTCTGCCACTATGGGAGCGTGGTCGCGGGTGCCCTGGAAGTTGGCGATGAAGTGCTCACGAAGCTCATCCCAGGAGGAAATCGACCCCTCCGGGAGATTCAGGAGCCAAGAGTGCGCGCCGTCCTTGAGGGCCATGGGGAACCAATTTGCCATAACCTTCTAATCACCGCTCGCCACTTTGATGCTCAGCGCGTAGAGCTGGAGGAACTCCACGGGGTTGGGGGTGCCGTCGTAGCGCGGAGGCAGATTGGCTTCAACTTGCCGGGCCAGATGACACAACGCAGCTCCGGTGTGAAAGCACGGCAACCCGCCGCGCTCACAGGCGCAGCGCGCACGAGGGGAGCTCAGTCTTGACGCCCACACGCCACAGGCTCCGGCGGCACGAGGTCTTGGTGCTGGCGCTGAGGCGTTGGGAGCGCGCGCGCATCGGCCTGCGGCCGCTGCACCACCTGGCATCTTGTTTCATCCCTCGCCGGCGCCCCGCGCCGTGGGTCGCGCGGGGGCGCGTCGTGCGTGGGCTCCGGGTCCATGCCACGTCGAGGAGGAGGAGGAGGCACACCATGAGCCACGTCGCCCACCTGGGATGGCGGGGGAGGCAGCGAGCGGGACGGCGCAGGGGCCTCACCGGCGGCGTTGACGAGCTCAGCAATGCGGTCGAGCCAGTCGTCGAAGAGATCATTGGCAGGCCGATAATGCAGGAGCTCGCGCGCCATGAGCAACGCGGCCTACGCATTCTCCGGCCCACGGCGAGCATGGGAGGACGATGCCATGGCGGGAGTAGGTGACGGAGTGGCAGTGCGGCCATCACGCCACATGGAATGTGGCAGCGACTAATCCTGCTGCTTGCGAGCAGCAGGGTCAGTGGTGGCGTTAGCCACGGGGGAGGCAGAGCGGCGAGGAGCGCCGTTGCCCACGGGTGCCGTCTGGGCGACATGAGCGGCCCGGCGCTCGGCATGGACGCGACAAGCGTCGGCCATGGGAGCGACAAAACGGAGGCGAAGCGAACGGTGGAAGGACTTCGACACGCCCCTACCTGGCGCGCCAAATGTCGGATTCAGGGCTCCACAAACCCAAGAAGGTTCGAACTCTGGGGCGTGTGCGAAGATCTCAACCTCTCGATCCTACCAACTCGTCGCCCCACAGCTTAGCCTAGTCGGACTCGCGTGAACAAGGAAGAAGATGAACACGGCAGTTTACCCAGGTTCGGTCCACCTTGCGGTGTAAGACCCTACTCCTGCTTTGTGGTGGATTGGCCTCACGAGGGGCGGAGAATGAACTAGTACAGAGGATGAACAACCTCGCAAGGGCTCAGGGGTAAGAATGAGTCGACCCCTTCTATGGTGGTGGCTAACCTATATTTATAGTGGCCTTGGTCCTCTTCCCCCAAAGCGTAGGCAGGAAGGGATCCCACAGTGGCCAATTCAAAAAGGGACAAGTAGTACATCGTATCCTGATGAAAGGTGGTCTTCTCCTGCAAAGCTTCTGGTCATGACGCAGCGGTGGGCTCGGTGATGACCACCACCCTGCCGATCGTGGTCTTGGTCTTGTTGCACCAGAATGGAAACCTTTGCCAGATTCCTCGGGAACCCACACATGTCCTTGCCTCCTTAGCACCATAGAGGAAACTGCCTCCTCTGCGCCCGCTGGCGCCCGCCTGGCCTTGGTCGTCATGGCTTGCGTCATGGAAGCCTCGTGAGGCTGGGTACCTGCATACAAATCTCCGCTCCTCGGGAGGCAGCCCAGGGAGGCCGCTCCCTCCGGAGGTCTTGGTGCCATCCGCCTCGCGAGGGTCTTGTCTTGGCAGTCTCGCAGATGGGCCGTACCAGGCCATCGAAGGGGCCTCACCGTGGGCCGCAGGTAGGCAAGTCTAGGTACCCTGGTTCCCAGAAAGCCGACAAAGGATGCCCGTAAGTTTGTTTTATCTTGTGATGAATGTCAAAGAATTGGTAATATCGGTAAGCGTCAAGAAATGCCTATGAATTATTCACTTGTTGTTGAACCATTTGATGTTTGGGGTTTTGATTATATGGGACCTTTTCCTTGCTCCAATGGGTATACACATATTTTGGTTGCTGTTGATTATGTTACTCAGTGGGTAGAAGCTATTCCAACTAGTAGTGTTGATCATAACACTTCCATTAAAATGCTTAAAGAAGTTATTTTCCCGAGGTTTGGAGTCCCTAGATATTTAATGACTGATGGTGGTTCATGATGACCCACAAGTATAGGGGATCTATCGTAGTCCTTTTGATAAGTAAGAGTGTCGAACCCAAACGAGGAGCAGAAGGAAATGACAAGCGGTTTTCAGCAAGGTATTTTCTGCAAGCACTGAAATTATCGGTAACAGATAGTTTTGTGATAAGATAATTCGTAACGGGTAACAAGTAACAAATGTAACAAAGGTGCAGCAAGGTGGACCAATCCTTTTTGTAGCAAAGGATAAGCCTGGATGAACTCTTATATAAAGCAAAGCGCTCTCGAGGACACATGGGAATTGTTGTCAAGTTAGTTTTCATCATGCTCATATGGTTTACGTTCGTTACTTTGATAATTTGATATGTGGGTGGACTGGTGCTTGGGTGTTGTCCTTACTTGGACAAGCCTCCACTTATGATTAACCTCTCTCGCAAGCATCTGCAACTAAGAAAGAAGAATTAAGATAAATCTAACCATAGCATGAAACATATGGATCCAAATCAACCCCTTATGAAGCAACGCATAAACTAGGGTTTAAGCTTCTGTCACTAAAGCAACCCATCATCTACTTATTACTTCCCAATGTCTTCCCCTAGGCCCAAATCATGGTGAAATGTCATGTAGTCAACGTTCACATAACACCACTAGAGGAAAGACAACATACATCTCATCAAAATATCGAACGAATACCAAATTCACATGATTACTTATAACAAGACTTCTCCCATGTCCTTAGGAACAAACGTAACTACTCACAAAGCATATTCATGTTCATAATCAGAGGGGTATTGAATATCATTAAGGATCTGAACATATGATCTTCCACCAAATAAACCAACTAGCATCAACTACAAGGAGTAATCAACACTACTAGCAACCCACAGATACCAATCTGAGATTTTGAGACAAAGATTGAATATGAGAGATGAACTAGGGTTTGAGAGGAGATGGTGCTGGTGAAAATGTTGATGGAGATTGACCCCCTTTCGATGTGAGGATCGTTGGTGATGACGATGGCTTCGATTTCCCCCTCCCGGAGGGAAGTTTCCCCGGCAGAACAGCTCCGCCGGAGCCCTAGATTGCTTCTGCCCAGGTTCCACCTCGAGACGGTGGCGCTTCGTCCCGAAACCTTCCTTCTGATTTTTTCTAGGTAAAAACCCTTCATATAGCAAAAGATGGACACCAGAGACTGATACGTCTCCATCGTATCTATAATTTTTTATTGTTCCATGCTAATATTATACAACTTTTATACACTTTTGGCAACATTTTATATGATTTATTTGGACTAACATATTGATCCAGTGCCTAGTGCCAGTTCCTGTTTGTTGCATGTTTTTTGTTTCACAGAAAATCCATACCAAACGAAGTCCAAACGCGATAAAAATTTACGGAGAATTATTTTGGAATATATGTGATTTTTGGGACTTGGAATCAACGGAAATGGGGGCCCATAGTGCCCACAAGACACCAGGGCGCGCCCCAGGCCCCTGGCCTGCCCTGGTGGGCTGTGCCCTCCTTGGATGTCAATTGGAGCTCTACTTTGGGCGCAAGAAAGCTTATATCCGGAAAAAAATCATGTTAAAATCTCAGTGCAATCGGAATTACGGATCTCCGGGAATATAAGAAACGGTTTTCGGCCAGATCTGGGGAACGCGAAACAGAAGAGAACAGAGAGGGAGATCCAATCTCGGAGGGGCTCCCTCCCCTCCGCCTCCATGGAGGCCATGGACCAGAGGGGGAACTCTCCTCCCATCTAGGGGGGAGGCCAAGCAAGAAGAAGAAGGATGGGGGCTCTCTCCCCCTCTCTCTCGGTGGCGCCGGAGTGCCGCCGGGGCAAGGATCGTGACGGCGATCTACATCAACAATCTTGCTACCGTCAACACCAACTCTCTCCCCCTTTATGCAGAGGTTTAACATCCCTTCTCCCCTCTGTAATCTCTACTTTAACATGGTGCTCAACTCCATATATTATTTCCCAATGATCTATGGTTATCCTATGATGTTTGAGTAGATCCGTTTTGTCCTGTGGGTTAATCGTGATCTTGGTTGGTATGATTGTATATTTTATTTATGGTGTTGTCCTACGATGCCCTCCGTCTCGCACAAACATGAGGGGGCCCTGTTGTAGTGTGTTGCAATATGTTCATGGTTTGCTTATTGTCGGTGTTGCGGGGGTGACAGCAGCCTAAACGCGGATAAGTGGGTTATGGCGTATGGGAGTAAAGAGGACTTGATACTTAATGCTATGGTTGGGTTTCACGACCTTAATGATCTTTAGTAGTTGCGGATGCTTGCTAGGGGTCCAATCATAAGTGCATATGATCCAAGTAGAGAAAGTATGTTAGCTCATGCCTCTCCCTCATATAAAATTACAAGAATGATTACCGGTACTTGTTATCGATTGCCTAGGGACAAATGACTTTCTTGTTGACAAAAGCTATCCACTTTTATTACCTTGCAATTTATTCATAGTTTTATTCTCGCAAAGTACTCGTAGTTTTATTCTTGCAAAATAGTTTCATACTTGTTTTAGGTAAAGCAAACGTCAAGTGTGCGTAGAGTTGTATCGGTGGTCGATAGAACTTGAGGGAATATTTGTTCTACCTTTAGCTCCTCGTTGGGTTCGACACTCTTATTTATCGAAGAAGGCTACAAACGATCCCCTATACTTGTGGGTTGTCAAGACCTTTTTCTGGCGCCGTTGCCGGGGAGCAATAGCGTGGGGTGAATATTCTCATGTGTGCTTGTTTGCTTTATCACTAAGTAGTTTTTATTTCCTGTTCTAAGTTGTTCTCTATCTTTAGTTATGGATATGGAACATGAAACACCAAAAAAATTAGTTGTACTTGCTACTCATGGAGACGGGGAACCTCCTAAAACCCTCGATGCTCGTTATGTGAAAAATATTATGTAATACTTTGATAATCCTGAGAAAACCCCGTTCAACTTGATAATGGGAGACACGTTGGATCAACGTGAATACTTTAGGGATTATCGCTTGGCACAAAAAGGGAAACTGTTATGGGATCAAATTCATATCTTGAAATGGTATGCTTGGAATCTATGCTCTAGATATGATTATACTTGTTGCTCTAGGATGAATGCTCCCCACCTTCCCTTTTCATGCAAATTTGATGAATGCTCCACACCTTCCCTTTTCATGCAAATTTAATGACAATGAAACCTTAGCTTCTTATGCTAATGGAAGATATGATTACTATGATGTGGAACGAATAGAAGAATTTGTTGCTTTTAAGGGTGCTTATGAAATTGAATCTTTGTTTGAAAAGTTTGAAGATTTTGATGATTCAGTTTATAGACCTAAAAATTTTGCTATCCTTAAATATTGCTATGACAATTATAAGTTCAATTACGATATTGATGTATTTATTGAGAAAGTCTTCGCTGTCCAAGAAGAGACTAATATTTTGCAGGAGTCTATGGAAGAAGAAATTGATGAAACTGTGAGCTCATTGGATGAAAAAGATGATGAGGAGAGCGAAGAACAAGCGGAGGAAGAGCAGATTGATCACCCGTGCCCACCTTCTAATGAGAGTAACTCTTCAACTCATACATTGTTTAATTTCCCTTCGTTCTTACCGAAGGATGAATGCTATGATAATTGATATGATCTCGTTGATTCTTTTAAAATATCCCTTTTTGATGAACTTGATGCTTGCTATGCTTGTGGCCTTGATGCCAATATGAATTATGCTTATGGAGATGAACTTGCTATAGTTCCTTATGTTAAGAATGAAATTGTTGCTATTGCACCCACACATGATAGTCCTATTATGTTTTTGAATTCTCCAAACTACACTATATTGAAGAAGTTTGCACTTATTAAGGATTACATTGATGGGTTGCCTTTTACTGTTGCACATGATGATTTTGATGAATATAATATGCATGTGCTTGCTGCTCCTACTTGCAATTATTATGAGAGAGGAACTACATCTCCGCATCTCTATGTTTCCAACACGATAAAATTGCAAGAAACTGCTTATGCTATGTTTTGGCCTTTACTTGATGTGCATGAATTGTTCTTGTATGACATGCCGATGCATAGGAAGAGAGTTAGACTTCGTCATTGCATGATTTATGTTCCTTTGTGCTCACTACTAAATACCAAATCATTGTTGATTAAAATTGGCTTTGATATACCTTGGGATCCGGGTGGATCCATTATTTGAGCACTTTTTGCCTAGCTTAATGGCTTTAAAGAAAGCGCTGCCAGGGAGACAACCCAGAAGTTTTAGAGAGTCATTTTATTCTGTTGAATGCTTTTATAAAGTTTAAAAACAAAAAAATATAGAGGGGAACCTAAAAAACCTTTTTCTAAAAGAGAAGCGATTGAAAGGAGATGCATTGGAGAAGTGAGGGTCGACCTTGAACACTTGTGTTCATGCTCATGGAAACAATGTATAATTTTTCATGAAAGTTATTGCAAAAATAATTATCCCCTTGTACAAATCCATTGCATTATAAAAATAATGTGCCAAGATTTGCCTTTAGGATGATTAGATTGCTTGTTGGTATGTGCGGTGCAAAAACAGAAACTTTGGCTGTTGTGCGTGATTTTACATTTTTTACTGGAATGTCAAAAGTTTCTGAAACATTTTGCGCAGTATTTCTATACAAATTTTTTATTTTGTCATAATTTTTCAGAATTTTTTAGAGTACCATAAGTATGGTGAATGTTCAGATTACTACAGACTGTCCTGTTTAAGACAGATACTGTTTTTGATGCATTGTTTTGCTTGTTTTGATGAAACTATCGATTTTTATCGGTGGTATAAGCCATGGAAAAGGTATATTACAGTAGCTACAATGAAAAAACAAAATATGAATTGGTCTGCAACAGTACTTAAAGTAGTGATTTGCATTATTATACTAACGGATCTCACGAAGTTTCTGTTTTGTTTTGTGTGGACGAAGTGATCAAAGATCGAGGAGGTCTCGATATGAGGAGAAGGAGGAGAGGCAAGAGCTCAAGCTTGGGGATACCCAAGGCACCCCAAGTAAATATCTAAGGAGACTCAAGCGTCTAAGCTTGGGGATGCCCCGGAAGGCATCCCATCTTTCTTCAACAAGTATCAGTATGTTTTCGGCTTCGTTTCGTTCATGTGATATGTGTGAATCTTGGAGTGTCTTTTGTGTTTATTTTTCATTTTTTTTATGCACCATGCTGGTATGAGATAGTCCATGGTTGATTTATACAATGCTCATTGCACTTCACTTATATCTTTTGAGTATGCCTTTATAGAATGCTTCATGTGCTTCACTTATATTATTTGAAGTTTGGATTGCCTGTTTCTCTTCACATGGAAAACCGTTATTTGTAGAATGCTCTTTTGCTTCACTTATATTTATTAGAGCATGGTCTTTTGTAGAAATAATTAAACTCTCTTGCTTCACTTATATCTATTTAGAGAGTCAACAGGAATTGGTCATTTGCATGGTTAGTCATAAAATCCTACATAAAACTTATGGATCACTGAATATGATATGTTTGATTCCTTGCAATAGTTTTGCGATATAGAGATGGTAATATGTGGGAGGTACTAGTAAACGGTTGTGGTTAGTAGGAATATTGGTGTTAAGGTTTGTGATTCCCGAAGCATGCACGTATAGTCTCTCGTTATGCTATGTAGTTGGAGCATGATTTATTATTGATTGTCTTCCTTATAAGTGGCGGTCCGGGACAAGCAATGGTCTTTTCCTACCAATCTATCCCCCTAGGGGCATGCATAGTAGTACTTTGCTTCGAGGGCTAATAAACTTTTGCAATAAGTATATGAGTTCTTTATGACTAATGTGAGTCCATGGATTATACGCACTCTTACCTTCCCGCAATTTGCTGGCCTCTACGGTACCATGCATTGCCCTTTCTCACCTCGAGATGTGGTGCAAACTTCACAGGTGCATCAAAATCCCGTGATATGATACGCTCTATCACACATAAGCCTTATTATATCTTCCTCAAAAGAGCCACCATACCTACCTATTATGGCCTTTCCATAGCCATTCTGAGATATATTGCCATGCAACTTCCATCGCTTCCATTTTGATGACTTGAGCATTCATTGTCATATTGCTTTGCATGATCATATAGCTGACATAGCAGTTGTGGCTCAGCCACCATTCCTCATTTTTCATACATGTTATGCTAGATCATTGCACATCCTGGTACACTGCCAGAGGCATTCATATAGAGTAATACTTTGTTATAGGTATCGAGTTGTAATTTTTATTTCTTTTGAGTTATAAGTAAATAGAAGTGTGATGATCATCATTATTTATTTTTAGAGCATTGCCCCAGTGAGGAAAGGATGATGGAGACTATGATTCCCCCACAAGTCGGGATGAGACTCCGGACAATGAGAGAAAAAAAAGAAAAAAAAAGAAAAAAAATAAAAAGAATAGAAAAAAAGAAACAGGACAAAGATAGAAGGGGCATGCTAGTTCCACACTTGTGCTTCAAAGTAGCACCATGTTTTTCATATAGAGAGTCTCCTATGTTGTCACTTTCATATACTAGTGGGAATTTTTCATTATAGGATTAGATGCACACCCACTTAGTTTTCATATTGAGCTTTCATACACTTATAGCTCTTAGTGCATTCGTTGCATGGCAATCCCTACTCCTTGCATTGATATCGATTGATGGGCATCTCCATAGCCCGTTGGTTAGCCGCGTCGCTGTGAGACTTTCTTACTTTTTTGTCTTCTCTATATTTACCTCTATCATCATACTCTATTCCACCCGTAGTGCTATATCCATGGCTTGCGCTCATGTATTGCATGAGGGTTGAAAAAGCTGAAGCGCGTTAAAAAGTATGAACCAATTGCTCGGCTTCTCATCGGGGTTGTGCATGATAAATATTTTGTGTTAAGAAGACAGAGCATGACAAGACTATATGATTTTGTAGGGATAGCTTTCTTTAGCGTTGATATTTTGAAAGACATGATTGTTTGTTGGGATGCCTGAGTATTGATGTCTTTATGTCAAATTATAGACTATTGTTTTGAATCACTTATGTCTTAATATTCATGCCATGATTAGATATATGATCAAGTTTATGCTAGGTAGCATTCCACATCAAAAATTATCTTTTTTTTATCATTTACCTACTCGAGGACGAGCAGGAATTAAGCTTGGGGATGCTGATACGTCTCCGTCGTATCTATAATTTTTTATTGTTCCATGCCAATATTATACAACTTTTATACTATTTTGGTAACATTTTATATGATTTATTTGGACTAACATATTGATCCAGTGCCCAGTGCCAGTTCCTGTTTGTTGCATGTTTTTTGTTTCACAGAAAATCCATACCGAACGAAGTCCAAAAGCGATAAAAATTTACGGAGAATTATTTTGGAATATATGTGATTTTTGGGATTTGGAATAATCGAAAATGGGGGCCCACAGTGCCCACAAGACACCATGGCGCGCCCTGGTGGGTTGTGCCCTCCTTGGATGTTTGTTGGAGCTCTACTTCGGGCGCAAGGAAGCTTATATCCGGAAAAAAATCATGTTAAAATCTCAGCGCAATCGGAGTTACGGATCTCCGGGAATATAAGAAACGGTTTTCGGCCAGATCTGGGGAACACGAAACAGAAGAGAACAGAGAGGGAGATCCAACCTCGGAGGGGCTCCTGCCCCTCCACCGCCATGGAGATCATGGACCAGAGGGGGAACTCCCCTCCCATCTAGGGGGGAGTGCAAGGAGGAAGAAGAAGTAGGGGGGCTCTCTCCCCCTCTCTCCCGGTGGCGCCGGAGTGCCGCCAGGGCTAGGATCGTGATGGCGATCTACATCAACAATCTTGCTACCATCAACACCAACTCTCTCCCCCTCTATGGAGCGGTGTAACCTCCCTTTTTCCCGCTGTAATCTCTACTTAAACATGGTGCTCAACTCCATATATTATTTCCCAATGATCTATGGTTATCCTATGATGTTTGAGTAGATCCGTTTTGTCCTGTGGGTTAATCGTGATCTTGGTTGGTATGATTGTATATTTTATTTATGGTGCTGTCCTACGGTGCCCTCCATCTCGCGCAAACATGAGGGGCCCCCGCTGTAGGGTGTTGCAATATGTTCATGGTTTGCTTATTGTCGGTGTTGCGGGGGTGACAGCAGCCTAAACGCGGATATGTGGGTTATGGCATATGGGAGTAAAGAGGACTTGATACTTAATGCTATGGTTGGGTTTCATGACCTTAATGATCTTTAGTAGTTGCGGATGCTTGCTAGGGGTCCAATCATAAGTGCATATGATCCAAGTAGGGAAAGTATGTTAGCTCATGCCTCTCCCTCATATAAAATTACAAGAATGATTACCGGTACTTGTTATCGATTGCCTAGGGACAAATGACTTTCTTGTTGACAAAAGCTATCCACTTTTATTACCTTGCAATTTATTCATAGTTTTATTCTCGCAAAGTACTCATAGTTTTATTCTTGCAAAATAGTTTCATACTTGTTTTAGGTAAAGCAAACGTCAAGTGTGCGTAGAGTTGTATCGGTGGTCGATAGAACTTGAGGGAATATTTGTTCTACCTTTAGCTCCTCGTTGGGTTCGACACTCTTATTTATCAAAGAAGGCTACAAACGATCCCCTATACTTGAGGGTTATCAGAGACCTGCCAGGGAGCCCACAAGCCCTAGGGGCGCGCCCAGGGGGTAGGGCGCGCCCCCTAGGCTTGTGGCCACCCGGTGGGTCCCCTCTGGTATTTTCTTCGCCCAATAATTCTTATATATTCCAAAATAATTCTCGGTAAATTTTCAGGACTTTTGGAGTTGTGTAAACCTTGTAAAATAGGTCTCTCAGATTTGCTCCTTTCCGGTCCAGAATTCCAGCTGCCGGCATTCTCCCTCTTTGTGTAAACCTTGTAAAATAAGAGAGAAAAGGCATAAGTATTGTACCATAATGTGTAATAACAGCCCATAATGCAATAAATATCAACATAAAAGCATGATGCAAAATGGACGTATCAACTCCCCCAAGATTAGACCTCGCTTCTCCTCAAGCGGAAACCGAAATCGATAATCATGTCCACATGTTTAGTGATAGAGGTGTCGATAAAACAAAATACGGACATGAGGGCATCATATATTGTCATATAATTTCTTATGTAAAAGTTACAATTCGTTCACAAGGTAAAGTATGAATCAAAAACTTTATTCAAAACCAACAAACTATGATCTTGGTCATTGAAACAATTGCAATTTATCATAACATCAGAAAGAGTCAATGTAAGAGCTTTCATATAGCAAGTTTCACATACTCAACCATCTTTTAGTCTTTCATAATTGCTAACACTCACGCGATACTTATGATATCAAAGTTTCAATCGGACACAGAGAAAGATAGGGGCTTATAACTTTGCCTCCCAACCTTTTACCTCGATGGTAACATCAACAATAATAGTTTATGAATATCTACATCCAAGTGGATATATATATCTGGATCTTCCCCAACATATAGTGCTTGCCAAAAAGAAAAAGTATAAAAAGAAGAGGTGATGATCACCTTGACTCTTGTATAAAGGTAGGAAGTAAAATAAAATATAGGCCCTTCGCAGAGGGAAGCAGAGGTTGTCATGCGCTTTTATAGTTGGATGAACAAAATCTTAATGCAAAAGAACGTCACTTTATATTGCCACTTTTGATAAAGAACTTTATTATGCAGTCCGTCACTTTATTTCTTCCATATCACAAGTTCGTATAAAGCTTATTTTCCTCACACTAAAAGATCATACATATTTAGAGAGAAATTTTTATTGCTTGCACCGATGACAACTTACTTGAAGGATCTTACTCAATCCATAGGTAGGTATGGTGGACTCTCATGGCAAAACTTGGTTAAGGGATTTTGGATGCACAAGTAGTATCTCTACTTGGTGCAAAAGAGTTGGCTAGCATAGGATGAGAAGCAAGCTCAACATGTTGGAGGATCCATGACAATATAACTTCTATTCGGATATAAAGAAACATAACCTATTATGTTGTCTTCCTTGTCCAACATCAACCTTTTAGCAAATAATATTTTAATGAGTGCTCACAATCACAAAAGATGTCCAAGATAGTGTATTTATATGTGAGACCTCTCTTTCTTTATTACTTCCTATTAATTGCAACAATGACCAAAACTATGTTTGTCAACTCCCAACAAATTTCATGCGACATACTTCTTATATGTGAAGTCATCACTTCCCATAAGGTCATTATATAATCTTTTTACTTCTTTTATTCTTTATTTCTTTTACTCAAGATCATAGCAAGAAAGCAAAGCCCTCAACTCAAAACTAATCTTTATTATATAACTCTTGGACTCGATTACATACAAGGAACACAAAGCAAAACTCAAAGCTAGATCATACTAAAACTTTATTCTACTAAACCAAGATATAACCAAAAGGATCGAACTAAGAAAAATGATAATGGTAAAGATGTGATGGTGATATGACACTGGGGCACCTCCCCCAAGCTTGGCACTAGCCAAGGGGAGTGCCCATACCCATGTACTTAGGTCTCTTTCTTTGAGGTGGTGATGATGGAGTTGATGTATTCTTCTTCTCCAGCTTGCGTCTGAGGCTAAAATTTTCCTCCCTTAGATCATCATTCTCGAGCTCGAGTCTCAATATCTTTTTGCATAATGCTGCCTTGTTGTCCTGCAGAAAACATGGTGGGATAGATTGGACCTTAGGAAGGCTTGACTTCTTGAATTCCACGTGCAAATCACCAGGTTGAGGTAGTGGATCTTCATCTTTGTCGGAGCTATCGTTCCTTGTTCTCTCCATGTCGGAGTCTTCCTCCTCCTCCGTAGTCCAGCCGTAATGCTCCACCTCCTCATAGGCCTTTGGGTTTGCGATGTAATCAGCGACATAGCTCTCTCCCTCCGAATCTTGAGACAACATATTTTCAGATTGGCCAGGAAAACAGCACGAAACAAGAACATAGGATATTGTCGTGGTACGGTGGTCAAAACCTTTGGGAGATTATATAATGAATTTTTACCGACCAAAAGAAGTGTTCTGCAAGAAAACAGAGTCTGGAGGGCACACGAGATGGCCACAAGCCTGGGAGGCACGCCCAGGGGGGTAGGGCGCGCCCCCAAGGCTTGTCGCCTCCTCGTGCACTTTTCGGACTACTTTTTATTTTCCTAATTTTTTTAAATATTCCAAAACGGAGTAAAATTGCTTTTGGAAAAGTTTTGGAGTCGGTTTACTTACCGTATCACATACCTATTCCTTTTCGGAGTCTGGAACGTTCTGGTAGATATCCCTTATGTACTCCTCCGGTGTTATGGTATTAATAATATTGGTTTCAACATTTATGGGAGTACCTAAGATATAATGTTTGATTCTTTGCCCGTTTACTACCTTCGGGTTAGTGCCTTCGGCGTTGTTGATCTTGATGGCACCGGAACGTTAAACTTCCTCGATAATGTAAGGCCCTTCCCATTTAGAGAGAAGTTTTCCTGCAAAAAATTTTAAACGAGAATTATATAGCAAGACATGGTCATCTACATGAAATTCACGCTTTTGTATCCTTTTATCATGCCAACTTTTAACTTTCTCTTTAAACAATTTGGCATTCTCATAGGCTTGGGTTCTCCATTCATCAAGTGAGCTAATGTCAAGTAACCTCTTCTCACCGGCAAGTTTGAAATCATAGTTGAGCTCTTTAATTGCCTAATAAGCTTTATGTTCTAGTTCGAGAGGTAAGTGACATGCTTTGCCATAAACCATTTTATATGGAGACATACCCATAGGGTTTTTATAAGCAGTTCTATAAGCCCATAGTGCATCATCAAGTTTCTTAGACCAATTCTTTCTAGATCTATTAACAGTCTTTTGCAAAATCAACTTTATTTCTCGGTTACTTAAAACTACTTGACCACTAGACTGAGGGTGATATGGAGATGCAATTCTATGGTTAATGTCGATGCAACAGACCCTGGTGAATGTTGCCCGGACTGTACACAGGCTCAGGAACAAGGTTACATCATTCAAGACAAGGCCAAGCTGAAGATATAGCTCTTTGAGAAGTCAAAGGGCGGATCAAGAAGACCAAGACAAACCAAGGAAGCAAGATCTCACCAAGGGGAAACCTCCCTTGCCTGACAGGCGAGCCTGGTTAGGTCGAGGTCGTCCCGGAGACAAGTCTCAAGACTCTCCCGGCAGGCTTGCCGGGGACGTCGGGGGCAGATTACCCCGCCAAGGCTCCACCGCTCCACCTCACAGCAACGCAAGTCACCTATCGGTGTGGTGTCGAGCCCCCAAGTGATTAAGTGGCCGTTATTTGGTACGTGGCAGGCCATTTCTGAGGAAGGACACCCCTAAATGACACCCATCCAGGAGACATGTCACGCAGGCAGGCGGAGAGGTGGCTGAATGGCACGGCAAGGCTTGCCGGGCTACACCCACGATGTGACACTAAGCGGTGCATTTAATGCACCTTGTCCTGTGTGCAGAGTTAGGTATGATAGCACTGTTTGCTATCCAATCAGTACATAATGACTGATTTGCCATTGTGGTGACCCCTTGACCAATAAAAGGAGGGCCGGGGCAACCTTAGAAAGGATTCGGACCCATGTATGCTCATACGCACGTAGCTGCTCTCGTCCCAAGGCGACCTTGCCGGGATAGAGTGTTGCGTCTCCACCCCGGTCCATTCATCAATCCACCGAAGCAGGAGTAGGGTTTTACGCCTCGCGGCGGCCCGAACTTGGGTAAAAACTGCCTGTGTCATCACCGCCGCGCCGTCCTACGGCCTCCGCTCTCTGTGCAGCGCGCCATTCCCCCTTGTCGAACCACAAAGGGGCCGATGGCCCCATAGGTGGCCGTGTTGAACCACGACATCTTTGGCGCGCCAGGTAGGGGCAAGCGCCTGTGCGAACCTGAGGTCATAAGCGGCGCGTTCATTTTCATCATCGTCTTCTTCATCAACGGCTTCATCAGCCATGGCACCCAAAAAGAAATCCAGTGCTTCAGCTCACCCGTCCACCTCGAAGGCCCCCTCGCATGCAGCCACTGATGCCTTGGGGCTGCGGGGGAACATGGGAATGCGGACGCCGCGGGGGACGTGACTGGCGCAGGTGGCGCCATCACCATTTCCCCAGCGGCCGAAGCGGGAGCAGGAGGCACCGAAGGAGGGCGACACCAACAGCACCCCGTCGGCCATGCTCCGCAAGGTACGGGTGGGGAGAATGTTCCGTCTCCGCCTCCCCACCTCACCGAGGGACATAGCCACAATGATGGCGCTCGCCCTAATGCGGGTCGTAACTTCCTAGCTGCCCCCGCCGCGGGAGCGGCTACAGGGCCCGCGCCATCCCCAGGGCAAGTTAACCAAGACGATGCGCAGAACGGGGTCATCAATCCCCAAGCGCATCCACCTCGTCGCCACGCCGCCCCGGCGACCGGCTCGCGGCGGCGGGAACATGCCGCCACCACAACAGGCACCGTCAGAAGTCGGGCGACATCGCGATCCGCGTCATCGTCCATGTCAAGCACCGCCTCGGAAGCCATGGCACGGGCCCAGCTCTTGTTGAGATTCCCGCCAGCAGCCAATCAAATGGATGAGTCGAGAGCCACCATTCAGAGCCTGATTGGTTTTGCTGAGGCAGGAGGATCACAACAGGCAGGCCCGCCGCGGCCTCCACCGACGGCGGCAACGGCCCAAGCCGCTGGCCGCACCCATGGAGTCGTTCTGACGGTGTAGTCCCCTCCACAGCAGCCAGCGCAGGGGCCGCGGCCAGAACTGCATGACCAAGAACTCGACGATGTGTCGATGGCTTCGTCTGATCCTCAAGCCCGTCGAGACCAGTGGTAGGTCCTAGAAGACAGGCAGGGGGAAGACGCGCGCGTCACCATAGAATGACGCCGCAAAACCCGCCGCCAGTCCGATAGGCAAAATGGCCTCGGCGTCGATGAGCATGCGCCCAGTGGGAACGAGTACCTGCCTTTCGAGGTTGGGTTCCCGCCTACACCCGTGAGCTACGGTAAGTCTGTTGGCCATCTGCCCGTATGTTCAAGCCAGAGATACCAGAAAAATACAATGGAAGATTGAACCCGGCAGAATTCTTGAGCATCTACACCATCGCCATCCAAGCTGCCGGGGGGAGAGATGAAAAGGTGTTCGCCAACTACTTCCCTTTTGCACTCAAGCCAAATATGAGGTCATGGCTGATGCACCTGCCGAAGAATTCCATCTCGACCTGGGCTAACATGTGCAATGAGTTTGTTGGCACCTTCACAGGCAGCCATCAAGAACCAGGGCGGCCCAGCGATTTGCAACTCCTCCCGCAGAAAGAAGGAGAGAGTTTGCGGAAGTATATGCAGAGGTTCAGCCGGGCGCACAGGAACATTCCATACATCCACCCGGCAGCCATGATCGCTGCGTTCCAGTCCAACGTACGCAACCGCAGGATACGTTCCAAGATGAATGTCCGGTTGCCCAAGACTGTGAATGAGCTGTACACTTTGGCGGATAAGTGTGACCGAACAGAGGAGGGGAGGCGACTCCCCGGAGAAGAAGGTGGCATTGACGTCGACTCGGAAGACGACAATGATGCTACCGATCAGAAGAAGAAGAACAAGAAACGCAACAAGAAGCGCAAGGAGAAAACAGTGTTGGCTGTCGAAGGATCTGGTGCCCCTAGTACCGGCAAGAAGGCCAAGGCTGAAGCCCCCGGCATGGAGGTTGCCGCGTGCGCTGATTGCCGGGAGGCTACAGCGGCCGAGAAGTCTGGGAAAGCTGACGAGCCATATTGCAAGATCCATGGGACCAAAGGCCATGATCTCCAAGAGTGTCACCAAGTCGAGCAACTCATCAAGAAGCAGAAGGCTGAATACGAGAAGTGCGACAAGGAAAGAGACCAAGATGGCATTGGCAGGAAGGGCCGAGGTGGCAAAGGAGGCCGCCCTGGCAAGGTCCATCAGCGTCAAGGGAAACCTGCTAAAGGCCGTGACAAGAAGGAGTGTGATGACGAGAGCGATGAAGGGGATGAAGAGGAAACCAGTGAGCAGGAGTTTCAGAAGGCCACTAACGCCCTGTGCATTGACGGGGGTGCATCCTTGCACTCCTCTCACCGCCAGCTTAAACAGTGGGCACGTGAGGTCAATGCTATGGAACCGGCGGCAGAGTTTCGGAAACCGCTCAAGTGGTCCCGCACGCCCATCATCTTTGATGAAGAGGACCACCCTGACCGCACCCCGCGATAGGGTGTTTGCCATTGTTGGTTTCACCAACAATCCGCAACCTCAAAGTCATGAAGATGCTGGTTGACGGCGGGGCTGGGTTGAATCTGATTTCCCCCAAGGTGCACAACAAGCTTCAGATAGCAGATGAAGAGCTTGAGGTTACCGGTACTTTCCAAGGGATCAACCCCGGCAGGAGTCGTCCTAAGAGAAAGATCATGCTGCCAGTAATATTCGGAGGGGAGGTAAACTACCGGACTAAGAAGGTTGTGTTTGATGTGGTTGACCTCCCCCTACCGTACAATGGAATGCTTGGTCGCCCAGCCCTGGCTAAATTCATGGCGGCATCCCACTATGCCTATAACATGCTAAAGATGCCAGGGCCAATGGGCGTCATTTCCATTCCATCGGACAAGAAAGATGCAATCATATGCATGGATAAGATATACAGAGAGGCAGTGGCTACCGAGGCCGCGGAAGCTGCTGCTCCTGCCAAGGAAACTAAGAAAGGGAAGAAAGCTAGCAAGGATACCAGCAAGGAATCCGGGAAGCGCGCCTCTCCGGAGTCGCTGCGCCTTTCGATGACTTGCCGGAAAGTTCCAATAGCAAGAGATCAAAGGTTGCTGCACCTGCTGTGAAGAAGGTCCCGGCAGGGCTGGTTGGTGCTGATGGTACGTTCACCATCAGCTCCACCCTTGACGACAAATAGGAAAGAGCGCTCGTTACCTTCCTGCGGGCGAATGTCGATGTGTTTGCCTGGCAACCATCTAACATCCCCGGTGTTCCCAGGGAGGTAATCGAGCACCACCTTGATGTCTGCCCTCATGCCCGACCCATCAAGCAAAAGGTCCGGAAGCAAGCTTTGGAGCAGCAGCAATTCATTGCCGACGAGATCAAGAAACTTGAAGCTGCTGGTTCATAACCCCATGTGGCACGTACTGCTTTGTACGAATGCCCTTCGGGTTAAAGAGTGTCGGGTCCACCTTTGCAAGAGCCGTGCAAATTGGCTTCAAGCCCCAGTTGCACAGAAATATTGAAGCTTACATGGATGACAATGTGGTCAAGACCAAGGACAGATCAACTCTCATTCAAGATTTGGAAGAGACCTTTGTGAATCTGCTCAAGATTAACCTGAAGCTTAACCCGGAGAAGTGCGTGTTTGGCGTTCCCTCCGGCAAGCTACTTGGCTTCTTTGTGTCTCATCGAGGGATAGAGGCCAACCCCGACAAGATCAGAGCGATTAAGCAGATTCAAGCACCCAGGACAGTCAAGGACATAAGGCATTTAACTCAATGTGTTGCCGCATTGAGCAGGTTCATCTCCAAGTCCGCCGAACGCGCCCTACCGTTCTTCAAGATCTTGAAGAAGGCAGGGCCCATGAAGTGGACACCGGAGGCAGAGGCAGCGCTGCAAGACTTGAAGACCTACCTTTCCTCTGTTCCCACTATGGTTGCTCCTAAACCACGAGAACCATTGCTGCTATATCTAGCGGCAACCAATCAAGTGGTTAGTGCAGCCCTGGTGGCATAGCGGGAAGCAGAAGGAGGAGCAGCGGCAGCCACTGCCCTTCCCGGGGAAGGAAGTGAACCAGTCGCAGCAGGATTGAGCACAGATCAAGAGGAAGAAGAGCAGGGCAGCGAAGGCAACTCCAAGACTGTGGCGAGGAAGAAGGTGGTGCAGCGGCCAATTTACTTTGTCAGCTCCCTACTGCAGGGGGCTAGATCAAGGTATTCTGGCATGCAAAAGTTGATCTTTGGCCTCATCATGGCCTCAAGGAAACTGCGCCACTACTTCCAAGCCCACGAGATCACGGTTGTCACCCGTTTTCCCCTGCAACGCATATTGAGGAACCCTGAAGCCACCGGCAGGATAGTTGAATGGGCACTGGAATTATCAAGCTTTGGATTGAAGTATGAAAGCACCTCGACTATCCAGAGTAGAGCGTTGGCAGAGTTTATTGCAGAGTGGACACCTACCCCTGACGAGGAAGCACTGGAAACAGTCATCCCCGGCAAGGAAGCGCCCCAAGAATGGGTCATGTACTTTGATGGTGCCTTCTCCCTACAAGGTGTGGGAGCTGGCGTGCTCCTCATTGCACCTACTGGGAACATCTCAAGTACGTGGTCCAAATGCATTTCCCTTGGGAGGAAGATACCAACAATACAGCTGAGTATAAAGGACTCCTTGCCGGGCTCAGGATTGCAACAGAGTTGGGAATCAAGAAGTTGGTAATTCAAGGAGACTCGTAGCTCATGGTAAGGCAAGTAAACAAGGATTACCAAAGTCCATTAATGGAGGCTTACGTAGAGGAAGTGAGAAAGCTGGAGGAGCGCTTTGACGATTGCAAACAGAGCATGTGCCGCGTGTGGAAAACAGCATTGCTGATTATCTGTCAAAGTGCGCTGCGCAAAATCTTCCTGTGGAACCAGGAACTTTTGTTCTCCACCTGACTCAACCCTCAGTATCCCCAATAGCAATGGCAAGAAAGAGGAGGAAACTGGACTCCGGCAAGCCTCTCCTGGCAGAGCTTCTTGAAGCCCCCGGTAGAGAGGTTGGCGGGGACAACTCCACTTCGCCTGGTGAGCAGCAACCTCCCGCCAAGTGATCAGCCCTTGCGGTTGAGGCATGCGCTCCCACGAATGAGGAGGTGCTGCTAATCCTTGTTGTCGAGCCCCAGACTCCAATTTGGGCACATCACATAGTCTGGTACCTCCAAACAGGAGAACTTCCCAAAGAGTAAGAAGAAGCTGAAAGAGTAGCCCGGAGGGCCAGTATGTATCAGTTTGTCAACAACAGACTATACAAAAGAAGGCCCAACGGTGTGAAATTGAAGTGCATTTGCCAGGAAGAAGGAAAGGAACTGTTGGCAGAGATACACGGAGGCATGTGCGGCTCTCATATTAGATCGAGGGCCTTGGTTGGAAAAGCTTTCCGGCAAGGATTCTATTGGCCCACGGCCCTCCAAGATGCAATCGAGCTAGTCACAAGATGTGAAGCCTGCCAGTTCCACTCTAAGAATATCCATCAGCTTGCCCAAGCTCTCCAGACGATCCCTTTGTCATGACCCTTTTCGGTCTGGGGGCTTGACATTTTAGGCCCCTTCCCCTGTGCTATCGGGGGCTTTGAGTTCTTGTACATCGCCATTGACAAGTTCACAAAGTGGCTGGAAGTAGAGCCTGTGAGGAAGGTGACTACACAGTCAGCTATCAAGTTCTTGAAAGGACTAGTGTGCCGCTTCGGAGTACCCGCCAGAGTCATCACAGACAACGGCACCCAGTTCACGAGCCGTGCCTTCATGCAATACGTTCAAGCCCTCAGAAGCCAGATCTCATTTGCCTCTGTTGCCCATCCCAGGAGCAACTGGCAAGCTGAGAGGGCAAACGCTGAAGTGCTGCGAGGACTCAAGACAAGAACATTTGACAGGCTGCGGAAGTGTGGTAGGCGATGGATCGATGAGCTGTCGGTGGTTCTTTGGTCCCTCCGTACGACACCAAATCGAGCTACCGGCCAGACTCCCTTCTCCCTAGTCTATGGGGCAGAAGCAGTTATCCCCACGGAACTCATATACAGGTCACCTCGAGTACTTGCCTACGATGAAGTAGCGCAAGAACGGCACCGGCGTGACGATGCTGTGCTACTTGAGATGAACCGTCTCCGGGCTGTTGTACGTGCTGCATGATACCAGCAAGCCCTGCATCACTATCACAGCCGCAGGGTTCGTGCCCGGAGCCTTGAGGAAGGCGACCTTGTCCTTAGGCGCGTTCAGTCCGCCAAGGGTGCAAACAAGTTGACGCCGAAGTGGGAAGGCCCTTACCGGGTGGGATGAGTCACCAGACTGGGTGCAGTCCATCTGGAGACTGGAGATGGCATTCGATTGCAAAACTCATGGAATATTGAGCATCTCCGTAAGTTCTAGTCGTAAGGCGCGGCTGTCGGGCCCTGCCCGGCAGCCACCCTTTTGTAAAAGCATTGCCGATGTTGCATGTAACCCTTTGTACAAAGCTAGGCGCAGACCCTAAGCAACAGATGAATAAACGAAGCACTGGGGGCCCCAAAACTTGCATGCATGCATAGCATATCATGAGCATGTCATGATCATGTAGATGAGGTCATATTTCACTACATATCATGGGCATGTAGATGAGATCATATGTTACCTTGCTTTCCTCTGCACTAACTGCAGGGCTCTTGCCATGGACTCAATCCCGGAAAGAAGAAATGGAAGCGAGACTACGTATTGATCCCCAGCAATCCAAACAGATAAGTTCCCTCTCGTCCATACATGTCTCTATAAGAAAGAAACTTGTGCATAGAAAGACCTCGTCGCCTTTGAAACATTTGTGCTCCCATCCTTTGACTCGAACGTTGCTTCGGTCAAGATGGTCGAAGTGACTCTTGCTGAAGAAGGTCCGACGAGGGGCTGGTCCCCTTTCTATAGTTTTGAAGCCCGGCAGGCTCAGCCCCGCGGCAACAAACTGGGGGTGGCCGGCAAGATAACTCGTTGGGGAAAACTTGTTTACTTAAAAGTATAAAGGCCTTCCCCCTTTGCATGGACACAGTACATGCACAAGTACCCGACAAGACTATCTTTTTTCATTAATATGCAAATAAAACAAGTACAAGGCTTACAGAGTACAAAGATGGATAAACGAGGTTACATATTTGAATTAAAGTTTGGCAAATGCCTACATATTTTAGACTAAAAAAAGAAAAGTGCCCCGTAATCCCTTTCTTGTCCCTTTCCTCCTAGGAACCGCGGCAAGAGGCGAAGATGGCAAAAGGAGTGCCTGAGCGGAAGCCCTGCCCGACCTCGTCAGGACCTGCCAGGCGCAGCCTGACAAGATCGAAAGTGGCAAGGCTGCGAAGGAGGGGGACAGAGGGAACAGCTCCGCGGTGCCCTGGTTACCACCCCCAGGGCCAGCAAGACGCACCGGCACAAGTGCTGGCAGGGAAAGCCTGCCGGGGCTCAGCTGGAAGACTGCTGGAGGAGGCAAAGGCACCAAGAGAGTGGCCCCCTCCCCGGCGGCCATCCGGAAGAGGCCGGTGATGATGGTGCCGGGGAGGGAGGGGAATAGCAAAAAGACGTGGCAGCGGGCCGCCAGTACGAGACGAAGGCGTCGATGCCATCGTACTCCGACTTGACGGCCTGCCACCCGCCTTCTCCATCTTCCCTCGTTTTTCTACCATCACCAACACTCCAGGAGGACGCTAGCCCCTCGGCCCGTCACCTCCCCCTGAGAAGAGGCGGGCGACGACGGCGTCCAGAGCGCGCGAGGGGCGCCACTCCCCACCTTGGCGGGCAGGAAGCCCCCGCCATCTTCAGCATTGACCCTGACCTCGCTAGAGGGGGGCGTGCAGGGACTACCAAGGGTCCCAGGCACAACCCCACATGCGAGCGCCGGAAGATCCAGGGGCCCCGCCGACGGGGGACAAGCCTCGACGACTTGCGGCAAGAGCAAGTGCTTCCC
Organism: Thinopyrum elongatum; assembly: GCA_011799875.1. NCBI lineage: Eukaryota > Viridiplantae > Streptophyta > Magnoliopsida > Poales > Poaceae > Thinopyrum > Thinopyrum elongatum. Next base: position 511,938,642 of record CM022300.1, read on the forward strand.
TCCGGATGGCTGGCTTGTGTTGGGGAAACGAGTGCCCCTCCATTTTGGAGGAGCGCAACACTTCCCGCACTACGGCTAACACGGCACCAGCATCCACCACCGCCGTGTCTCCGATAACCCTAGACCAGACTCACTCCCCGAGCATCAACATGAGTATCCGGCGTCGTCACCCCCGAGCTAGAGCCCGGGGCCTGGCCCCGGTCTCTCCTTCTCAACATGACGAGAAAAGAGATAGAAGGAAAAAGGGGAGAGATGCGTGGGTAGATGCCTCCACTCCTCTCTCGCCCTCCCTTTTATAGGCAGGCCGAGACTGGGGGCTGATCCGTCGCACACCCCCCCCCCCCCCGGGGGGGGGGGCGCTCTCCCTGATGCAACCCATCCAAGCTGTCACCGATGATCGGATCCGATCTCCACCCTCCTACGCCAATCCTCCACCATGGCTTCCCTTCCGTGCCACGCACCTCCATTACCTACCCCACTCGACGCATGCAGTATACGTGGTGAAGGATAAGGGCGTGGTGGGATGAGTGAATTGGCAGTTACTCCCCCATGAGTTAAAGTCATTCACGGGCCATTACAGAGATGGCCCCACCATAATTGGCATCACACGGCACACGGAAAAACCAGAAACTAACTCAAGCACAGGTTAATGAAAAAGCAAAGAAGATCTCAAAGGATGAGCTACCACAAGACCTATGCATGTGTACATGATAGGGCCTACCCCGACGATGCTCGGCAGCACGTTCGGGCCAGGCCCGGGGGCTCCTGTCGGTGCAACAGACCCTGGTGTATGTTGCCCGGACTGTACACAGGCTCAAGAACAAGGTTACAGCATCCAAGACAAGGCCAAGCTGAAGATATAGCTCTTTGAGAAGTCAAAGGGCAGATCAAGAAGAACAAGACAAATCAAGGAAGCAAGATCTCACCAAGGGGAAACCTCCCTTGCCTGGTAGGCGAGCCTGGTTAGGTCGAGGTCGTCCCGGAGACAAGTCTCAAGACTCCACCGACAGGCTTGCCAGGGACGCCGAGGGCGGATTACCCTGCCAAGGCTCCACCTCACAGCAACACAAGTCACCTATCGGTGCGGTGTCAAGCCCCCAAGTGATTAAGTGGCCGTTATTTGGTACATGGCAGGCATTTCTGATGAAGGACACCCCTAAATGACACCCGTCCAGGAGACGTGTCATGCAGGCAGGCGGAGAGGTGGCTGAATGGCACGGCAAGTTTTGACGGGCTACACCCACGATGTGACACTAAGCGGTGCATTTAATGCACCTTGTCCTATCTGCAGAGTTAGGTATGATAGCACTGTTTGCTATCCAATCAGTATGTAATGACTGATTTGCCATTGTGGTGACCCCTTGACCTATAAAAGGAGGGCCGGGGCAACCTTAGAAAGGATTCGGACCCCTGTATGCTCATACGAGTGTAGCTGCTCTCGTCCCAAGGTGACCTTGCCGGGCTAGAGCGCTGCGTCTCCACCCCGGTCCATTCATCAATCCACCAAAGCAGGAGTAGGGTTTTACGCCTCGTGGCGGCCCGAACCTGGGTAAAAATTGCCTGTGTCATCACCGCCGCACCGTCCTACGGCCTCCGCTCTTTGTGCAGCGCACCCTTCCCCCTTGCCGAACCACAAAGGGGCCGATGGCCCCATAGGTGGCCGTATTGAACCACAATAGTTAACATCATATTTAGCAAGCAATTTAGGAAAAGCACCATGAATAAAGTGTGAACCACCATCAGTCATTAAATATCTAGGGACTCCAAACCTCGGGAAAATAACTTCTTTAAGCATTTTAATGGAGGTGTTATGATCAGCACTACTAGTTGGAATAGCTTCTACCCACTTAGTAACATAATCAACAGCAACCAAAATATGTGTATACCCATTAGAGGAAGGAAAAGGTCCCATATAATCAAATCCCCAAACATCAAATGGTTCAATAACAAGTGAATAATTCATAGGCATTTCTTGACATCTACTAATATTACCAATTCTTTGACATTCATCACAAGACAAGACAAACTTACGAGCATCCTTGAAAAGAGTAGGCCAATAAAAACCAGATTGTAATACCTTATGTGCAATTCTATCTCCAGCATGGTGTCCTTCATAGGCCTCGGAGTGACACTTGCGTAGGATCTGTTCCTGTTCATACCTAGGTATACAACGTCTAATAACACCATCTACTCCTTCTTTATAAAGGTGTGGGTCATCCCAGAAGTAATGTCTTAAATCATAGAAAAAGTTTTTCTTTTGTTGGTATGTGAAACTAGGTGGTATAAATTTAGCAACAATATAATTGGTATAATCAGCATACCAAGGAGTACTACGAGAAGCATTTATGACAGCTAATTGTTCATCAGGGAAGCTATAATCAGTAGGTAGTGGGTCATCAAGAATATTTTCTAACCTAGACAAGTTGTCTGCTACGGGGTTCTCAGCTCCTTTTCTATCAATAATATGCAAATCAAATTCTTGTAGCAAGAGAACCCATCTAATAAGTCTAGGTTTAGCATATTTTTTTCAATAAGATATTTAATAGTAGCATGATCGGCGTGAACAGTTACTTTGGAATCAACAATATAAGATCTGAACTTGTCACAAGCAAATACAAATGCTAAAAATTCTTTTTCAGTAGTAGCATAATTTCTTTGAGCACAGTCTAGAGTTTTACTAGCATAATGGATAACATTTAATTTCTTACTAGCATAATGGATAACATTTAATTTCTTATCAACTCTTTGTCCTAGAATAGCACCAACAGCATAATCACTAGCATCACACATAATTTCAAAGGGTAGGTTCCAATCAGGTGGTTGAACAATAGGTGCAGAAATTAAGGCTTTATTAAGTATTTCAAATGCTTCTACACAATCATCTTCAAAAACAAATGGAACATCCTTTTGCAAGAGATTAGTAAGAGGCCTAGAAATTTTAGAGAAGTCATTAATAAATCTCCTATAGAAACCAGCATGGCCAAGGAAACTTCTTATACCTTTAATATCTTTAGGACACGACATTTTTTCAATAGCATCAACTTTAGCTTTATCAACTTCAATACCGCTTTCGGAGATTTTATGCCCTAAGACAATGCCTTCATTAACCATAAAGTGGCACTTCTCCCAATTCAAGACGAGATTAGTTTCTTCACATCTCTGCAAAACTCGATCAAGGTTGCTTAAGCAATCATCAAAAGAAGTTCCGTATACGGAGAAATCATCCATGAAAATCTCAACAATCTTTTCACAAAAATTAGAGAATATAGCAGTCATACATCTTTGAAAGGTAGCAGGTGCATTGCATATACCAAAAGGCATACGTCTATAAGCAAAGGTACCGAACGGACAAGTAAAAGTAGTTTTTTCTTGATCCTCTTGTGACACAGGTATTTGGGAAAAACCAGAATAACCATCTAGAAAGCAGAAGTGTGTATGTTTTGATAGCCTTTCTAGCATTTGATCAATAAAAGGTATAGGATAATGATCTTTCCTAGTAGCTTTGTTTAATTTTCTAAAATCAATTACCATTCTATAACCTTTGACAATTCTCTGTGGAATCAACTCATTTTTATCATTAGGAACAACGGTAATACCTCCCTTTTTAGGGACATAATGAACAGGACTTACCCATCTACTATCAGCAATAGGATAAATTATACCTGCTTCCAGAAGCTTTAATATCTCATTCCTTACCACTTCTTTCATTTTTGGATTCAACCATCGCTGGTGATCGACCACAGGTTTAGCGACAGGTTCCTTATTAATTTTGTGCTGACATAGAGTGAGACTAATGCCCTTAAGATCATGCAGAGTATATCCAATAGCTGCACGGTGCTTCCTCAGAGTTTTCAATAATTTCTTTTCCTCATGCTCTAAAAGGTTAGCACTAATAATAACAGGATATATCTTTTTCTCATCGAGATAAGCATATTTCAAAGTATCAGGTAGTTGTTCAAGATCGAATACAGGATCACTCTTTGGTGGTAGAGGATCTCCAAGAGTCTCAACAGGCAAATTGTGTTTCAAAACAGGCATTTATTTAAAGAAAATCTTGTCTAATTCCTTTCTTTCATTCATGAACATATCATTTTCATGGTCTAGCAAATATTGTTCTAAAGGATCAGTAGGAGGCACGACAATAGAGGCAAGTCCAATAATTTCATCTTTACTAGGCAATTCTTTATCATGGGGTTGTCTACGAAATTTGGATAAATTAAACTCATGAGACACATCCCCAAAACTTACACTAACTGTTTCTTTCTCACAATCTATTTTAGCATTAACAGTGTTCAAGAAATGTCTATCAAATATAATGGGATAAAAATCATCTTGTAGGGAACCAAGAACTAGAAAATTAGTAGGGTATTTTATTTTCCCACACAAGACTTCAACATCTCTAACAATCCCAATTGGTGATATAGTATCTCTATTGGCAAGCTTAATAGTAACATCAATATCTTCTATTTCAGCAGGTGCAATATCATTCATAATTTCTTGGTATGAAGTAAAGGAAATTGCACTCACACTAGCACCCAAATCACACAAGCCATGATAACAATGATCTCCTATTTTAACATAAACAACGGGCATGCCAACAACAGGTCTATGTTTATCTTTTTCATCAGGTTTAGCAACTCTAGTAGCTTCATCACAGAAATAAATAACATGCCCATCAATATTATCGACCAAGAGATCTTTAACCATAGCTATACTAGGTTCAACTTTAATTTGATCAGGGGGTGTAGGTGTTCTAGTATAACTCTTACGAACCACGCTGAAGCTTTAGCATGTTCTTTTATCCTAACTGGGAAAGGTGGTTTCTTAATATAAGCAGTAGGAATAACAGGATCAACATTATAAGTAATAGTTTCCTCTTCAGCTTTAATAGGTTCTACTATTTTTACTTCAATGGGAGGATGATATTTAAACCACTTCTCCTTAGGGAGATCAACATGAGTAGCAAATGATTCACAGAAAGAAGTTACTATCTCAGAGTAAAGTCCATATTTAGTGCTAAATTCACGAAAAGCATCGGTATCCATAAAAGATTTAACACAATCAAACTTAAGGTTTATACCTGACTCCTTACCTTCGTCGAGCTCCCAATCTTCAGAGTTGTGTTTAATTCTTTCCAAGAGATCCCATTTGAATTCAATAGTCTTCTTCATAAAAGAACCAGTACAAAGAAGTATCGAGCATGGATTGATCATTACGAGAAAGCCGAGCATAAAAATTCTAAATAATAATTTCTCTTGAAAGCTCATGATTGGGGCATGAATATAACATTGACTTAAGCCTCCCCAAGCTTGAGCGATACTTTCTCCTTCACGAGGCCAAAAATTATATATATAATTCCGATCACGATGAACCAGATGCATAGGGTAAAATTTCTGATGAAATTCCAATTTCAATCGGATGTAATTCCAAGTCCCAATATCATCGCGTAGCCTATACCATGTCAATGACTTCTCCTTCAAAGATAAAGGGAAGACCTTCTTCTTGACTTCATCCTCGGGCAAACCTACAAGCTTAAATAATCCACAAACTTCATCCACATAGATTAGATGCATATCAGGATGTAATGTTCCATCTCCTGCATAAGGATTAGCTAGCAGTTTCTCTATCATACCTGAAGGAATTTCATAATAAATATTTTCAGTAGGTTCAGTAGGTTGAGGTGCAACTCTTTGCTCTTCTGGTCGGGGTGAAGATACCCCGAACAAACCCCTCAAAGGATGATTTTCCATAGTGACAACAAAATTCAGCACGTAATATAAATGTTCCCTTACCAAATTCCACTTACCAATGGCGCTTCACTCCCCGGCAACGGCGCCTGAAAAGAGTCTTGATGACCCACAAGTATAGGGGATCTATCATAGTCCTTTCGATAAGTAAGAGTGTCGAACCCAACGAGGAGTGGAAGGAAATGACAAGTGGTTCTCAGCAAGGTATTTTTTGCAAGCACTGAAATTATCGGTAACAGATAGTTTTGTGATAAGATAATTCATAACGGGTAACAAGTAACAAGTGTAACAAAGGTGCAGAAAGGTGGCCCAGTCCTTTTTGTAGCAAACGATAAGCCTGGACAAACTCTTATATAAAGCAAAGCGCTCCCGAGGACACATGGGAATTGTTGTCAAGTTAGTTTTCATCATGCTCATATGATTCGCGTTCGTTACTTTGTTAATTTGATATGTGGGTGGACTGGTGCTTGGGTGTTGTCCTTACTTGGACAAGACTCCCACTTATGATTAACCCCTCTCACAAGCATCCGCAACTATGAAAGAAGAATTAAGATAAATCTAACCATAGCATGAAACATATGGATCCAAATCATCCCCTTACGAAGCAACGCATAAACTAGGGTTTAAGCTTCTGTCACTCTAGCAACCCATCATCTACCAAATTCACATGATTACTTATAACAAGACTTCTCCCATGTCCTCAGGAACAAACGTAACCACTCACAAAGCATATTCATGTTCATAATAAGAGGGGTATTGAATATCATTAAGGACCTGAACATATGATCTTCCACCAAATTAACAACTAGCATCAACTACAAGGAGTAATCAACACTACTAGCAACCCACAGGTACCAATCTGAGGTTTTGAGACAAAGATTGAATACAAGAGATGAACTAGGGTTTGAGAGGAGATGGTGCTGGTGAAGATGTTGATGGAGATTGACCCCCTCTCAATGAGAGGATCATTGGTGATGATGATGGCTTCGATTTCCCCCTCCCGGAGGGAAGTTTCCCCGGCAGAACAGCTCCGCCGGAGCCCTAGATTACTTCTGCCCAGGTTCCGCCTCGAGACGGCGGTGCTTCGTCCCGAAAGCTTCCTTCTGATTTTTTCCAGGTAAAAACCCTTCATATAGCAGAAGATGGACACCGGAGACCTGCCAGGGGGCCCACAAGCCCTAGGGGTGCGCCCAGGGGGTAGGGCGCGCCCCCTGGCTTGTGGCCACCTGGTGGGTCCCCTATGGTATTTTCTTCGCCCAATAATTCTTATATATTCCAAAATAATTCTCCATAAATTTTCAGGACTTTTGGAGTTATGCAGAATAGGTCTCTCAGATTTTCTCCTTTCCGGTCCAGAATTCCAGCTGCCGGCATTCTCCCTCTTTGTGTAAACCTTTTAAAATAAGAGAGAAAAGGCATAAGTATTGTACCATAATGTGTAATAACAGCCCATAATGCAATAAATATCAACATAAAAGCATGATGCAAAATGGACGTATCAGTTCACACTTTATTAATGGTGCTTTCCGTAAAATGCTTGCTAAATATGATGTTAACCATAGAATTGCATCACCCTATCATCCTCAATCTAGTGGTTAAGTTGAACTTAGCAATAGAGAAATAAAATTAAGTCCCGAAAGAATTGGTCTAAGAAATTGGATGATGCACTTTGGGACTACAGAACAGCATATAAAAATCCTATGGGTATGTCTCCCTATAAAATGGTTTATGGAAAAGCTTGTCATTTGCCTCTAGAGTTAGAACATAAAGCATATTGGGCAATTAAAGAACTCAACTATGATTTCAAACTTGCCGGTGAAAAGAGGTTATTTGATATTAGCTCATTAGATGAATGGAGAACTCAAGCTTATGAAAATGCCAAATTATTTAAAGAAAAAGTTAAAAGATGGCATGACAAAAGAATCCAAAAGCGGGAATTCAAAGTTGGAGAATATGTTTTTTTGTACAACTCTTGTTTTAGATTCTTTGCAGGAAAACTTCTCTCTAAATGGGAAGGACCATATATTATTGAGGAGGTTTATCGCTCTGGAGCTATCAAGATTAATAATGCCGAAGGTACTAACCCGAAGGTGGTCAATGGGCAAAGAATTAAACACTATATCTCAGGTACGCCTATTAATGTTGAAAGCAATATTATTAAAACCATGACACCGGAGGAACACATAAAAGAGACCTTCCGGAACACTCCAGAATACTAAAAAGGGAGGAGGTACGTGATACGATAAGTAAACGGACTCCAAAAAATCCGCAAAAATATTTTCTGTCAGTTTTGGAATATTACAAAAATTAGGAAAATAAGAAACAACCAGGAAGGCAATCGAGGAGGGCACAAGACACCAGGGCGCGCCTGGCCTGCCTGGCGCGCCCAGGTGGGTTGTGCCCAGCTCGGGAACATTCCCGACTCCGTTTTCCTCTTGTTTTCTTGTTTTCCAAGATAAAAAAATCTTTATATACCCCCTGAACGTATTGACTACCGTATCGCGGAGAAATCTTCTGTTCTTCTTTCTTGCTGTTTTATGACAGATCTAGATCGCCATGGCCGCTTCGAGCTCCTTCAAGGACAAGTTCTTTGAGAACGTCATCAACCCGTATTTGCGAGAGGTGATGCAGCACCCTCAAGCCATTGAGATGCGTGATGGGGTGCTCCACACCCGGGACGTCCAGGGGCCCAAGAGGACGGGAACCGTGGAAGCTAGGCTCGAAGCTATGGACCAAGAGGTTTTAAAGTGCAAGGGGATGGTGGAACATGCACTCAATGCCAATCACCTCATGATCGCGGATTACACTCGTGACCTCAAGGTGGATGGCCGGTCCATGAAGGACATCGTCTTCACCCTCAACGAGAAAATCAATTTTCTGCAAAGTCAAATCTAAGATCTCCAAAATCAAGTCTTTGAATATGAGGCGAGATTTAAAGGTATGAGTTTAGCTGCCAGTTGCAGGACTCGTGAGACTCTCGCTTCTTATTATGATGGTGAGTCGCTGCCATGGAAGCCGGGGGATAAGCCCGCTACTACTTCACCACCACCATCATCATCTTCCCCAGCAAAGGAGACTTGAGTTCATGGTATGGGCACTCCCCTTGGCTTGTGCCAAGCTTGGGGGAGGTGCCCGGTATCGTATAACCACCACTATCTTTGCCTTTATCTATTTTAGTTTGATCTTTAGTTATCCTATGATTTAGTTGAATAAAAGTTTAGTTCGATCCTTTCTTTTCGAGTGCTTGCTTAGTGATCTACCTATCTACGTAATCGTGTGCGAGATACATAATAAAGAGTAGTTTGAGTTTTGTTTCTTTACTCTTTTGTTTCAATAAAAAGAAAGGAAAATAAATGAAAAAGATCATATGCTAATCTTATGGTAAGTAATGACATCACATAAGGAAAAGGATAAGTGATAAAATTTATTGGAGATTGACAAACATAGCATTGGTCAATGATTCAATTCATGAAAGAATTAATAAGGGAAGAGAAGATTCACATGCAAATACACTATCTTGGACATCTTTTATGATTGTGAGCCCCCATTAAATATTTTGTGTCAAAATTGTTGACGTTGGACAAGGAAGACAATGTAATGATTTATGTTTGTTCATATTCACATAGAAGTTATGTTGTCATAGATCCTTCAACATGTGATGCTTGCTCAATATATTTGCTAGCCAAAAACTCCGCACTAAGTAGAGATACTACTTGTGCATCCAAAAACCCTTAAACCCAAAATCTTATTTTGGGAGTCCACCATACCTACCTATGGATTGAGTAAGATCCTTCAAGTAAGTTGTCATCAGTGCAATAAGGCGATAAAAATTGCTTCTAAATGTGTTGGATCATTTAGTGTAAGAGAAAATTGAGCGTTGTAGGAACTTATGATGGCAAAGTAATAAAAGCGACGGACTGCATAATAAAGGTTGCTATCATAAGGGGCAATATAACATGACGTTCTTTTTCATTAAGGGATTTGGCATACAAACAAAAAGCGAATGACAACCTCTGCTTCCCTTTGCGAAGGGCCTATCCTTTACTTTTATGCATTTACTTTTATGTAAGAGTCAAAGTATTCTTCCCTGTTCCTTTTTATTTTCTCTTTTTGCAAGCATCATGTGGTGAGGAAAGATCTAGGCACATATATCCAGTTGGATATGAGTGGGCATGAGTTATTATTGTTGACATCACCCTTGAGGTGAATACGTTGGGAGGCGAAACTATAAGCTCCTATCTTTCTATGTGTCCGGTTAAAACTTTTTGTTCATGGGTATGCTATGAGTGTTAGCAATCATAGAAGGTTAAATGATGGTTGAGTATGTGGACTTGCCTAAAGGCTCTGATACGTGACCCTTCCTGAAAATATGATGAATTGTAGTTGCAAAGTTGACTGAGAACATAGTTTGTTGGTTTTCAATAAGGTTTATGCTTTATACTTTGATGTTGTGATGAATTATTACTTGCTCATGAGAAGTTATATGATAAAAGTTGTGTGATAAAGTTTTATGTTAAAGTTCTTTGCTGTTATAATAATAAGCATGGTGCTTCTATGTCTGTATTTTGTTTTTATCGACACCTCTCTCTCTCTAAGCATGTGGACATGTTTTTCGATTTTGATTTTTCGCTTGAGGACAAGCAAGGTCTAAGCTTGGGGGAGTTGATACGTCCATCTTGCATCATGTTTTCCTACTGTTATTTATAATGTTTTTATGCATAATAATGCCTTTTGGAGTAATTCTAATGCCTTTTCTCTCATAATATGCAAGGTTTACACAAAGAGGGAGAATACTGGCAGCTGGAATTCAGGACCTAAAAAAGCTACATCAGAGTTACCTATTCTGCACATCTCCAAATGAGCTAAAAATTTACGGAGAATTGTTTTGGAATATATAAAAAATACTGGAGCAAATAACTACCGGATGGGGCCACCCTGCTGAGCACAAGACACCAGGGCGCGCCCTGGTGGGTTGTGCCCTCCTCGGCCCACCTCCGGTGACCATCTTCTGGTATATAGGTCATTTTGACCTAGAAAAAAAATCATAGGAGGACTTTCGGGACGAAGCACCGCCGTCTCGAGGCAGAACTTGTGCAGGAGCACTTTTGCCCTCCGGCGGAGCGATTCCGCCGGGGGAACTTCCCTCCCGGAGGGGGAAATCATCGTCATCGCCATCACCAACAACCCTCTCATCTTTGGGAGGGTAATATCCATCAACATCTTCAATAGCACCATCTCCTCTCAAACCCTAGTTCATCTCTTGTGTTCAGTCTTTGTACCGGAACCTCAGATTGGTACATGTGGGTGACTAGTAGTGTTGATTCCATCTTGTAGTTGATTACTATATGGTTTATTTGGTGGAAGATTATATGTTCAGATCCATTATGCTATTTAATACCCCTCTGATCTTGAGCATGATTATCATTTGTGAGTAGTTACTTTTGTTCTTGAGGTCACAGGAGAAGTCATGTTGCAAGTAATCATATAAACTTGATATGTGTTCGATATTTTGATGATATGTATGTTGTGATTCCCTTAGTGGTGTCATGTGAATGTCGACTACATGGCACTTTACCATATTTGGGCCTAAGGGAATGCATTGTGGAGTAGTTATTAGATGATGGGTTGCTAGAGTGACAGAAGTTTAAACCCTAGTTTATGCGTGTTGACACCAGATTTTGGCATGGAATGAAAATGCAATTAAGATGGTCTCAAATGGAGAAGTGATATACATGAAAAAGTTCCGTATTGTCAACATGAAAATCTTTAAAGTTTGGGCCATCGCCATCCGATCTCATCTCGAAGGCCGAAGTTGTGTTCGAAATACTGAGATTTTGTATCCAGGGCACTGTTCGGCCAATTAAGACTCAAGGTAGGCCTAAAATGAGAAAACATTCTACATGAATTGTCTTTGTATCGTCGAAACGGTCAATTTTGATATAAAAATCTTCTCAATCCGAGATCGTATGTAAAAGTTACAGCCACCTGAGTGCGGCCCTGTCACGGGACAAAAGTGGCGCGCCCCATCAGACACGATGTCTGATGGGTAGCGCGAGTAACAATCTGTTTTGCGTGAGCGATTCGGCCCTGAAGATGGCCTCGAATCGAAAAACGTTCAACATGAAAGTTGTTCGCCTCATCGAAACGGTTAAGTTTTCTTCTTATGTGATTTTGATCTGAGGTCATTTACTATCCCAAAAATGACCCGCAAGGTGCAGCCAATTTTTAGACCGAACAGTTTTGGAAAGTTCGGACCAAACAATCTGAATTGGACCCAAATTAGGGTTTTGGACGTGAATTCTAACTTTTTTTTGCACGGGAAGTCCAGACGCCTCTTATATACATGAGGGGTGACGGCCAATTGAAAGAACAACACACAATCGCAAAACCCATCTACTTTTTACCCTAGTTTTACATCTCTCCCTGGTTCTTTCTCTCTCGTTCTTCGTTCGTTCTTCGTGTTGAAGGGCAGCGATCCTCGAGGCTCTAGGGGTGGGTGAACCGACCTAGGGAAGCCCATAGCCGCCGCGCATCCAGACGGGGTCCCTCTCGGGCGCGTGGGGTTTCGGGTCCTGAAAAGCACCCGCCGGATCGCTTGCGTACCGCGCTTCCGGACGGGTCTCCTTCGACGTGAGCTATGGTGCATTACCCTCGGTGTTGGAGGTACACGGTGACGTGTTTATGTACGAACACACTTTTTGGTGACTCTGCTGGGGACGAAAGATCAAGAATCATCATCAACCATGTCGGATCTTCCCAAGCCCTCAGAGGTTAGTGCCGATAACATCATTAAGCCCGGTCTTGATGAACTATCGGATGAACATCACTAGGCCTATGAAGCGCTCAAGAAGCAGCGTGAAGAGGCTTTTGAGGCACTCAAGAAGAAGCGCTAGGAGCAGGATTTGGAGGCGTTTCTTTCAAGTTTCAAGAAGGACCGTCAAGGCAACATCACCCCGGTTGGAAACGTCAATTTCCCTCCTCTCATTGACGAACAAGATGTAATCACTGTGAGTAAAGTTTTTTCTCCAGAGCAAGTGGCTGTAATTGAAAGTCTTGTTAGTAAGGGTAATGTGATGACATACAATTCTTTCGTAGCAAGTACTAATGCTCAGAAAAATATTTCTCCGTCATCTAGTGGTACTGTTGGTTTATCTGAAAACCCTAGTCCAACTTTACCTATTTCATCGGCACCTCCTATGCAACAACAATATAGTATGCCATTGAATTTTTACCCTAGTCAAACCAACCAGCTTGTGGCTGCACCTACATATCCTAATCCTATTATGAGTGTGCCTAATTCGGCGTCAACGCCGAATCACTTTGTCACACCACCCATAGGCGCAAGCATGTTTGGTCTTCTGCTGAATTATGTTTGGCGCCCATCCCACAAGTTGCACCACTAGCTACTACTCGGGTTGCTCCTATGTCATTGCCACAAACATCTTCATCTACCTCGAATCCAATTTTAGCTAAATTAAGGGAGGATTTGCATAAGATGTTTCTAGAAACTTTCGGAAACGAGCCGAAAGTAAAGAGTCGTGTGTACCAAAAGCCTTATCCCGAACACTTTGATGCAGTTTTGTACCCTCAAGGCTATAAGGTTCCTGATTTTGTCAAATTTAGTGGAGAGGGCACGAAAACAACATGGGAGCATGTTAGTCAGTATCTAGCGCAGTTGGGCAAAGCAGGTTCCGTAGAAGAATTGAAAGTGCGTCTATTTCCATTATCTTTAACTGGTACCGCATTTTCATGGTTTGCTGCTTTACCACATGGTTCAATTCTCTTATGGTCACAATTAGAGCAAAAGTTTCATGATCACTTTTATAGCGGCGATAATGAGCTTAAGTTGTCACATCTTACATCGGTTAGGCAAAAACATGATGAATCGGTCACCGATTATGTCAAGAGATTTAGCGATATAAAAAACCGATGTTATAGCTTGGTGATAACTAAGAGAGACTTGGCAGATCTTGTTCTTAATGGTTTAAAAACTCACATTAAAGAGAGGCTAGAAAGTTATGAGTTTTTGAATATTAACCAAGTCTTACAAAAATCTTTGGCTCAAGAGAGTCGAAGTAAAGAGGTTCATAGGTCTACAACTGATCGTCCTAGAATGCATATGGTTGAATACAATGATGATAATTTAGACGATGATGTTGATGTCTATACTACTGAGTTTGTTTGGTCCTCAAAGGCCAAACCCTATACATGCAATGCTCTTAAGCCAATTCATAAGAATCGTGATGAGGAGATGAAGTTTACTTTTGATATATCTAAGTGTGATAAAATATTTGATGCTCTCTTGCAAGACAAGATGATTAGAATATCACACACCATACCGCCATTTGAGGAGCTAAAACGGCATGCTTATTGCAAGTACCATAATTCATTTTCTCATGCTACTAACGATTGCAATGTTTTTCGACGAAAAATACAATCGGCCATTAATGACGGACGATCGAATTTTGCTGAGATGCAAATTGATAAACAGCCTTCCCGATAAACACCATGGACTTGGAGGGAAAGAAAATGTTAATTCGGCCTAGCATAGCCGAATCTTCTAATAAAGATAATGTTGTTATTGGTGAACCCAGAAAAGGCAAGGAGGGCGACAAAGTCTTGGGAAGAGAGGTCGTGCTTGATAAGCAACCCGATGGCAAGGAAGTATTGAAGATCACCATAAAAATTCCTGCACCGGGGGGCAACCACAAGTACAAGAAGATACTCATGTTAAATTTATCAAGCCCAAGAATTCAGAAGTTGGCAAGTGGGAAAAGAGTGAAGCTAAGCGCAAGCGCATCAAGAGAACTTTTGATATGTTGCTATCCAAATATGCAAGTCAAGCGACCGGTTCTAGCTATAATCGGCCATCACATTCAAAGCGTTCAAGATCGCCTCTGAAGCAAGAGTTTCCACGCTATGCAAGGCCATATGGGTCATGAACACCGACACCATGGATGTTAGAACCCCCGTATGTACCGTATTACATGACAGACTTCAATGGAGGATGGGGGCAGCCCCCAATGGCTCCTTATGATTTTCATATGGGGTGGGCAGCACCTAGAAGGCCTGCTCGCGAGAGGCTTTATTATCCCACACAAGACCGTTTGAGCTATGGTGCTAATTGGCCAACAAAAATTTCTCCAAGCAAGCCCAATAAAAAAGTGTGGCGTATTAAGTCACCTAATGCAGAAATTTCAGAATGCAACAAGCAAAAGGAGATCAAAAAGCTGATTGTTGGTAATCTGGCTAATTCTAATGATGATATTGTTATTGGTCAGCAGGGTTCCATGGTTAATGATCATGAGGCTAGCACAAGCAAGGCCAAACCTAGGGATCCCAAATATACCCAACCTAAGTGGTGTCCTCCCGGTTTAACTAAGACCATGAAAAGGAGATTACAACGCATGAGGAACCACGAGAAGGTAGAGCGCAAAGAAGAGAAACAAAGGGACAAATTGTTCAATGAAATTCGGCCCATGGCACTCACAAAACAAGTGTGGAGGCCTAAACAAAAATAAAATGCATATGCTTCTACATTAGCTACAGCAACACCTTCACCACCAAAAGAGGATGATGCGACCCCTATTACATCGTCTACACCACCTGAAACATCCCCTTCAATTGAGGAAACTTTAAGCCCAGTATACACATTGGGAGATGAAGATGAGATGGTGGATTACGAATCTACGCCGGTTCGGGAAGGTATGGATATTAATATGGTGTATTACTTACCTGCCGAGTTTCATGCTATAGGTGAAGAAGAGGATGTGTCCCAGCTGGATTTTGGTCCTAAGAACGCTATCTTCGAGAAGCCAAAAGAACCGGTGAAACACTTGAAGCCATTGTACCTCAAAGGTCATATTAACGGATCGCCGGTTGCTAGGATGCTCGTTGATGGTGGTGTTGTGGTAAATCTTATGCCCTACTCGGTCTTCAAGAAGTTGGGGTTAGGTGATGATGCATTGATGAAGACCAATATGGCACTTAATGGATTTGAGGGTAAAGAAAAGACAGAGGCCAAAGGTGTGATGTGCATGGAACTCACTGTGGGAAGCAAAACTTTGGCCACCACATTCTTCATCGCCGAGGTGCAAGGTAACTATAATGTTATATTAGGCCACGATTGGGTTCATGCTAACCAATGTGTGCCATCTACCATGCATCAATTCTTAATACAATGGGTCGATGATGAGGTAGAAGTCATTCACGCAGATAATTCGGCTTGTGTTGCTTTGGCCGATGCATCGGTGGATTGGAATCATCCCGATGTTACTTGCTTAACAGGGCGTGACCTCTCAGAGTTTGATTTCCTTAGTGCTACAAGGAACGGGTTCATTCCCATCTCTTTAAAGCCGATTGGTGATAATCGGTTCCAAGGTATGATGTAAACAAGAAGTTAAAATCAATGGCCGATACGTAATTATCGCCCTGAGAAATATAAATGGCCGATGGAGTGTTGACATCGTCCTTAGAACAAACACGGTGCAAATTACTTTTCGGCATTCAAGCTTTGCCGAAAAACAGGGGGCATGTGTTGACACCAGATTTTGGCATGGAATGAAATGCAATTAAGATGGTCTCAAATGGATAAGTGATCTACATGAAAAAGTTCCGTATTGTCGACATGAACATCTTTAAAGTTTGGGCCATCGCCATCCGATCTCATCTCGAAGGCCGAAGTTGTGTTCAAAATACTGAGATTTTGTATCCATAGCACTGTTTGGCCAATTAAGCCTGAAGGGAGGCCACAAATGAGAAAACATTCTACATGAATTGTCTTCGTCTCGTCGAAATGGTCGATTTTGATATAAACATCTTCTCAATCCGAGATCATATGTAAAAGTTACAGCCACCTGAGTGCGGCCCTGTCACGGGACAAAAGTGGCGCGCCCCATCAGACACAATGTCTGATGGGCAACGCAAGTAATAGTCTATTTTGCACGAGCGATTCAGCCCTGAAGATGGCCTCGAATCAAAAAATGTTTGACATGAAAGTTGTTCATCTCGTCGAAACGGTTAAATTAGCTTCTTACATGATTTTGATCTGAGGTCATTTACTACCCAAAAAATGACTCGCAAGGTGCAGCCAATTTTTAGACCGAACAGTTTTGGAAAGTTCGGACCAAACAATCCGAATTGGACCCAAATTAGGGTTTTGGACGTGAATTCTAACTTTTTCTTGCACAGGAAGTCCAGCCGGCTCTTATATACATGAGGGGTGACGGCCGATTGAAAGAACAACACACAATCGCAAAACCCATCTACTTTTCACCCTAGTTTTACATCTCTCCCTGGTTCTTTCTCTCTCATTCTTCGTTCGTTCTTCGTGTTAAAGGGCAGCGATCCTCAAGGCTCTAGGGGCGGGCGAACCAACCTAGGGCAGCCCATAGCCACCGCGCGTTCAAACGGGGTCCCTCCCAGGCGCGTGGGGTTTCGGGTCCTGAAAAGCACCCACCGGATTGCTTGCGTACCGCGCTTCCGGATGGGTTTCCTTCGACATGAGCTGTGGTGCATCACCCTCTGCGTTGGAGGTACACGATGACGTGTTCGTGTGCGAACAATGTGCTACTTCATAAGGGACCGATTTGGATCCAAAAGTTTAATGCTAAGGCTAGATTTTATCTTAATACTTTTCTCGTAGTTGCGGGTGCTTGCGAGGGAGTTAATCATAAGTAGGAGGTTTGTTCAAGTAAGAACATCACCTAAGCACCGGTCCACCCACATATCAAATTATCAAAGTAGAACATGAATCGAACCAACATGATGAAAGTGATATGGTGAAATTCCCGTGTACCCTCAAGAACGCTTTGCTTATCATAAGAGACCGTTTTGGCCTGTCCTTTGCCACAAAAGGATTGGGCTACCTTGCTGCACTTTATTTACCATTACCATTACTTGCTCGTTACAAATTACCTTGCTATCAAACTACTTGTTACCGACTATTTCAATGCTTGCAGAAAATACCTTGCTGAAAACCACTTGCCATTTCCTTCTGCTCCTCGTTGGGTTCGACACTCTTACTTGTCGAAAGGACTATGATTGATCCCCTATACTTGTGGGTCATCACTATGTGATATTCATGGAACTAAAAATTAGTTTCAGATACAAACAAAGGCTAGAAGATATGGGATATCCAAAGTGATGTTTGTTTTGCAAATTATTGGTAAAGTGTTTACTATGCATTAGACTGATAAAAGAGGGATCCGGAAGAACGTCTATCATGTGATGATGGTGAATAAAACAACAACTTAAAGATAAAGGAAGTGTCCAAAGGGTGTTAGTGAGACTTACATGCCTAGGAAGTCCATGGCGGACACCACTCTTAAAGTTGGGTGCTTCTTCCGAGAGTAGGAGAAATATTGGAAGTAAAACTGTTAGAAGTATAAAGGCAAAAAGAGAGAAGACTGGAATATCCAGCTCATGTATGAATGTCATACAAGTTATTAATGTATAGAAGGCTGGTCAAAGATATAATTCTTGGGAATTATGATTAAACATGTTAATCACTAATTTTTGGGTATTGTGAGTTGATCACAAAGATACCTGCTCAATTGCATTATGTTGCGACTCGATGCAAGAACTACTACAGCCTAAAAGACTAGCCGACAATGAGGTTTAAATACATGTTGGGAACTTAGTAGAAGTTACTATACCTTCCATCGGTGTATTACCTATGTATTTATTTTCATAATTCATTTTTGGAGTTTCATACACTCTAGCCCATTGCATAAAGTATCTTGCAAGAAGGTTGTTCATAAGGGAACTTTCATGTTCGGTGTTATGAATAACATAAGGGCCATACTATGAATGAGATGTATGTTATGAATATTGATAATAATATATTACCTCTATGTTTACTTTCATAATTCATTTTAGAGTTTTATACACTCTAGCCCATTGCATAAAGTTTTGTTGCAAGAAGGTTGTTCATGAGAGAACAATTTGTTCTTGGATGTCATGAATAACATAAGGGCCATACTTCCATTAATGATGGAATATATGTTATGAATATTGATAGTAATATGATACATCTGTAACAATGATGCTAAATGTTGCAAGACTAAAAGAATACCACATTTGTGTGGCACTGCATTTGGTCACATTGGAGAAACCCGCATGGAGAAAATCCATTATGATGGATTTTGAAGTCATTTGATTATGAATCATCTGACACTTGCAACTTTTCTACAGAAGTGAAGTGACTGAAATATCGTTCATGGGCCATAAGGAACGAGCAACAAACTTATTGGTGATCATACATTTTGATGTATGTAGTCTGATAATTGTTGTTGCGAGTAGTGGATTTATCTATCTTCAGAAATGACTCAAGTAGATATATGGATATTTACTTGATGAGATGTAAGTCTGGATCATTTGAAATCATTCAAAAGGTTTTCAAAATGAAGTAGAAATTATTGTAACAAGAAAATTATGTTTTTGCAATTAGATTGCGGAAAGGAATATTTGAGTTACAAGTTTAGCGAATGTCTGATGAGTTGTGAAAAGAGTTTCATAACTTACACCTCCCTGAACACCACTGTTAGTGGAATGTCCGTCAAGATGTAATCAAACCATTTATGACATGGTAAGATCAAAGATGACATAAATCAATTTGCCATTATCACTTTTAAAGTAATGCTTTAGAGATTGCGGCTTTTACACTGAAAAGAGCGCCATCAGATCTGTTGAAAAGAAGCCGTGGTATGGTACGCCCAACCATGTTATATCTTTTCTTAACATTTGGAATATGGGGCTTGTGTAAAATATTTACAAACCTATTCCAAATCAGACAAGTGCTACTTTGTAGGTTATCCCAAGTTATTGGGTATTCCTCCATCACTATACTGAGGCAAAAATGTTTTCCACAAAAAGCGGTACGATTTTGAAGAAAATGGTTCTTTCAAGTGAGTGGGAGGACAGTGCCAATCGACGTGATAACAATATCTTCGTCATCAGGTTAAAGGAAAGAAACCTTGGAAGTAATTCGAGAGTTTCCTACTGCAACTGATATGGAAGCCTCTACATGAGATGTATGGACTTCGGTCGAACTTGCAGCTGAACCACGTAGGCAAGACTCGTGCAAACCCCTCAGGTGCGCAAACGAGATATTGTTGTTAGACAACAGTATACCTACAATACACAAGGAAGCATTGATGGGCCCTAACTCCGGAATTGGCTAAATGCCAATACAATCCAAGATAGTTTCCATATAAATGATTCAAGATTATATCTTGATGAAACTTTTGGAAGAATTAGAGTCTAACGAATATTAATGGAACTATAAACTGATATGGATAAAAATGTTTTATCCATAAAGCTCGACTTGTTGCTTGCAACAAATTCAAGGAGTTGACTACGATGAGATTGTCTCACCGTAGGGATGCTTAAAGTCAGATCGGGTTAAACTAGCAATTAATACATATTTAAATCATGAGATATGAAACATGGATGCCAAAAGGATTTCCATGAAATGGAAATACAAACTAGGATTTGTATGTGATACAGTCCAAAGTATTTTGTCGATCTAGTGGATGTTGGTAAGTGTGCAAACTTCAGAGTTCCAGCAATGGACAGAAGAGAGCAAAATGGAGTTGGAATCTTTGTTTTGACACTACAAAAAAAAGACACATCCATGACATTTTGGGCCGAACGAATTTTTTTCCTGTCATGCTTATGACACTTATATGACGATAATTGTGATAAAAGCACGTATCATCATAGATGTGGTGGGCTCCTACTTCTATGACGAAAAATCATGACAGAAAATGGGCTTTTCGTCCTGGGCGGGCCGGGGACGCACCTGCATGACCTTCTTTGGGCCGTCCATGACAGAAAAAATCATGGTAGAAGCGAGGGCGAGGAAAATTTCGGGGAGTTCCCGGTTACGGTGGGTGGTCGGGGCCAAGCGATGCACGGAGGTTTGCGCGTTTCTCTCGTACATGTACGCGCGTGTGTGCGAGGCGTTGGGCTCTAACTGAACCCGAGTGAGGCGTTCGCTTACTGAACCTGAGCGATTGCACTAGCTACATTACTGAACCCGAGCGATCGATCCCTGGCTATTAACTGAACTCGAGCGATTCCTTCGCTACTGCTGCTAACTAAAGCCGATCGAACCTACTGCTGCCTTTTGATGAACAGTTCTCGATGGGGGTTGGATGAACAGGACCCTGTGGTAGTAGAGGCCGTTGTCGCTGGATGAACAGGACCCCGATCGAGAGGAGGCCGCCACACACCACCCGATCGAGCCGGTTGGGGGTGGATGAACAGGACCCCGTGGAGGGCTGGTTGAACAGTAGCCGGTGGAGGGTGGATGAACAGGACCCCATGGAGGGCTAGTTGAATAGTAGCCGGTGGAGGCTGGATGAACAGGACCCCGTGGAGGGCTGGTTGAACAGTAGTCGGTGGAGGCTGGACGAACAGGACCCCGTGGATGAACAGTAGCTGGTGGAGGCTGGAGGAAGTCGATGGTGGATGAAGAGTAGCAGGTTGAGGCTAGAGGAAGAGTCGACGGTGGATGAACAGTAGCCCGTGGAGGCTGGAGCGAGGCACTAGACGGTGGCTGAACAGTAGCATGTCGAGTCCCGTTTTGCGATACGCCACACCCCTCCCGATTAACAGCACCCTGTTTCGACCGTAGGAGCTCGAACACAAGTCCGTTTCCTCCGTTTTGCGGTACGCCAGACCCCGTTTCGGCTGTTTCGTCCAAGCCGATTGGCTCCCATTGAATAGGACGCATTCCGACCCAGTCTGTTGCCTTCC
Organism: Thinopyrum elongatum; assembly: GCA_011799875.1. Taxonomy (NCBI): domain Eukaryota; kingdom Viridiplantae; phylum Streptophyta; class Magnoliopsida; order Poales; family Poaceae; genus Thinopyrum; species Thinopyrum elongatum. Next base: position 511,960,151 of record CM022300.1, read on the forward strand.
GATGAACAGGATGCTGTTTCTCCGTTCTGACCTAGCCGGTTGGCTGCCCGATGAACAAGACACCGTTGCTGCCATCCGTTGCCTCTCCATGTACATGAGCCCTGGCCGTCCGTATGCGCGAGTACGCGTTCGAGACCCTGCCCGTATGTACGTACGTGGCCGCATTTTTTGCCCTGTGGCTGTACGTATGTGTACACGATTTAGACGGGACTGCCTGAACTGCTACATCGGGTGCTCTACTACGACACGTGCCACTACTTACTTGGCCACGATTCATACTTGCAGAGAGACCGATTGACCAGTACGTACGTACATGTTCGCGACCAGACAGACAACGCTATGTACGCTTCGACCGGATGGGTCCCAGCTGTCAGGGAGGATAAGGAGGCACTTCCTTGCGTGCGAAGATATAACTGGTGGGTCCCAGCTGTCAGGGGGAAGAATCATTTTTTTTTCCCACAAGATGGACACACTTTCTTGCGTGCGAAGATGTAGCTAGTGGGTCCATCTGTCAGCCTCACCGCGTACAGTACTCTTCCGATGGCTGTCGTTCGTTGACCACGTTGACTATGTCGCGTGGACAGCACCTAGGCGGAGGACAACGGCGAGGCCTAGGAAGGGAATGATGCTGAGCCAGGGAAGACGAGGCAGGTGGATGCCCACGCGGAGGGGAGTATGAGGATTCACTGGTTCGGCTGCGGTGTAAGGCTGCCGTCGCCGGAGAATAATAGGGGGTGTGGGTGAGTCGAAGGAAGGCTTGGCCAGTGGTACTATGGTCGGGCGGTGAGGCCTGCGCAGCAGCACAGCTGGCCACGGGAGGCTGGAGCAGGCGGTACGGCGGGCGCTGGTTTGGGCGGCTGGAGCAAGAAGACCAGAGGTTGAAGACGTCGCTCAGCCGTTGGATTAACATCCAACGGTCAATGCAGCTAGAATCATTTATTGACTAAGTTGACAAAGCCCTGCGTACACGTCAACTTAGTAGGCCCACAAGTCAGCCTCCAAATCTGGTGGGTCCCAGCTAGCAGGGGGGATCATTTTTTTTGTGTAATAAGGAGGCACTTCCTTGCGTGCGAAGAAGTTTTCTGGGTTTTTTATTTCTTCTTTTTTGAGTTAGAATAAAAAGAAAATAATTTAGCATCTTTGGTACAATCTATATTTTCACGAAATGGATCATAATAAAGCTGGTGGGTCCCAGCTGTCAGGGAGAGGAAACTTTTTTTCCGCGTATAAAGGAAGCACTTCCTTGCGTGCGAAGATGTAGTTGGTGGGTCAAACCTGTCAGGGGGTGAAATCATTTGTTTTTGCATAATAAGGGGGCACTTGCTGCGTGCGGCCATGGGCCATGTGGGTCCCTACTATCAGCCACTCCACGTACATGCCTCTTTCGATGGCTGTCGTTTGTTGACAAAGTTGACCACGCCGCGCCGAAAGAACCAACGTAGTGAACGATGACGAGGCCTAGGAAGGGAACGACCTGGAGCCAGCAAAGACACAACAGTGGATGCCCACGCGGAGGGGAGTACGAGGGTTCACTGGTTTGGCTGCGGTGTGAGGCTGCCATCGTCGAAGAATAACAGGAGGTGTTGGTGAGTAGAGGAATGGCCTGGACGGCGATGGGAGTAGGGTGGGCCGGTGAAGCTTGCGCGCCAGCTCAGCCAGCCACGGGAGGCGGTAGCAGGTGGTACCGCCGGCGGTGGTTTGGGCAGCTGAAGCAAGAATATCCGAGATTGAAGAAGCACTACAGCCGTTGGATGGACATCCAACGGCCACTGCTGCTAGAATCGTGTGTTGACTATAAGTTGACAAAGCCTTCCGTACGCGTCAACTTAGTAGGACCACAAGTGAGCTTCACATCTGTGGCATAGAACATATAGCCCATTTGCGATTTGTAATAATGTACAGCCCATTTTTTAATTCTAATGGAATTTACTACAGCCCATTTACAATTTGTTTAAATTACAACCCATTTTCTAGCCAGGACAATGATTAATAATTTCAACCAACCGCTCAAAATAGAATTCAACAAAAAATCTCACATTTTGATGGGATCCAAAATATTTTTATCCCAAAATTTTGAGTCAGATTAAATATAATTTCAAAATAAATTCGTATTAGGTAAAAATCCAACGAAATATTGCGTGCGCATCAAGAAATGAAATTAAAATTTTCAAAATCCAAAAATAATATTTTTGAAACTAATTATCTGTTTGGTGCATTTTTTTATATTTACAGAACAGTTTTTATAATTACATCCCATTTATTATTTCTTAAAGCCCATTTTCTTGTTAGGCCTAATGCATCCCTCCTAGGAAAGATTTGCTGCCCAGCGGGGCGGAGAATAAGAAGTTGACCTGGGTTGGGTATTCCAGAAAAAAAGTATAGTGCCATTTTCACCTTGAAAAATTAATATCTGGGCTGGATATTTGGTAGACATAAAATAATAGCCTGGGCTAGACGGGCCACAGCCCGCCCAGTTGATACCCTGCTCCTCTGAACAACAACAAAAACATCGCTCAAGAAAAACTCTGCTCACACCTCAAAAACACAAATACTGCTCGAGCTGCTGGGTCCCAGTTGTCGGCCGCTCCTTGTGCAATTTCTCGTTTATTGACTATATAGGTTGACAATGGTGTGGGACCGTGATGTCAGGAAACCAGGAGGAAGCAAAAAAAAATATAGTTGTATATAATAAGGAGGCACTTACGTACATGCGGCTATGGCCCTGGTAGGTCCCCACTATCATCCTCTCCAAGTAAAGTCATCTCCTGATTCCTCATGTTCATTGACCATGTTGACAACGCAAGACGGCGGCGCCACGGCGAGCGCAACAACTCGAAGGACGAGGGAGAGGGCCTCGTGGGCCCTACGGATGGTCTGGTACAGTGCCCGCTGGTCGTTCAGGAAGCCAGGATCATCGGACCCCTATGAGCACCTTCGAGAGACTGAGCCGGCATGAAACGATAAAGCCGCACTTGGGAGCTATGGATTGTTTCACACATGTATTAAGGATACAAGTGTAATTTACTCGTCATCGGAAATAACGCGTAAAATACAGGCGTAATGAAACCGACGGCCCAAGGTCTGTAACGAAAACCGGCGAGTTATGCATGTAATTTGAGAAACCAGTGTATATTTTACCAGTCGAAAATGACCAACCAAACGCTTCGCCCAAGACCATCTGCTTTTATTTACAAGCGTCACTTTTACAAGCGGTTTTGGTTGGAAAACGACAATCCAATCACGGCCTACGATGATGAGTTGGTCTGAAGATCATATGGTTTCACCTCTAACCTACCCGAGTTGTCGTATAGGCTATGAATACACGATGAACTTCTTAAGCACAGAAACAACAGAAGAGGATGATCTTCTTAACATGCAAATCACTGGCATTAGATCAACATGCAAAACAATACGAAGCATTATTCTCAGGAGGCACGGTGAATAGCTCGTGATGCCGCATGCCACAGCATTCCAAGCTCAACTTTGCAATCAAACTCACAAGGCCTGGCATTTCATAGACAACATTCAGAATAAACTCTTAAAATACCTTACATAAGTCAACATTCATGACTATGCATATCATCATAGTAAATATTTACTTCTAAACTGAACACACGAATAGGAAAAAACGATCAACGCTGCTCATAGCAAAGGGCGTCCCATTCCAAAATATCAAATGCATGTCTTCTGGCTAACATCAATGAGCAAAATTTGACAAGGTTTTCCAATTCCAAAACATTAAACGAATGTCTTCTTGCTAATATCAATGATTAAACTTTGACAAGCTTTTCCCATTCAAAATATGTAATGCCTATGATTATGGAACGGGAAGGGTTTGTCATCAGTTTGCACATTGAAATGGCACATGGAGCCGGATTAACCAGTGTATCTTTTTGTGCAGTTCCACTGAAATCAAACAATGTCTTGCGTAGCATGGTGGATTTCATATTTATATGTTGCAAGGCCTTGAAGACGTTGGCAGCTCCATTCAAGTAGATAGTCCAGTGGCTCAAGGTGACGACGAATGATTAGAGAACCATTCGATGTATTGTGCATGATGAAGTATTATGGAGGACACGAACCATCTGAACATTTTGTACAGTTCCACTGAAATCAAGCTAAGCAGCCCTGTCTGCATAAATACAGAAAAAGTGTGATGAATATAATAGTGGTACTAGTTGATTAAACATACGCTCACAACTATAATCATCTTCATTATCTTAACAGGAAAAGATAGCAATACAATAGCTTCAATTAAACATTTATTCAAAACAATACAACAATATAATTAGCACAACATAATAAACCACGATCATGTGGATGAAGGCTGATACTGACCTCGTTTGTTACAGCTGCGTCGGCCACTGACTTGGTCATACTTATCCTTGTGGAGTGAATTTTGCACCCCACGTGCTGTTGAGTTGAGTTCTCCTTGGTCTGCAGACTAGTCATGTCACCATCGTCTACTAATACTCTAAAGCTTCCCGATCATTCCTTCTATAATGTAGCACAAACAGTGACTACTTCTTTCTGCAAAGTGGAAAGACCAACAGGGCCCAATAATGCAACAGTTTGCCTTAAACACATTGGCTCCTTTTGTGCAGTTCAACTAAAATCAAAGTCGAAATAGAACCGAGCAGAAGTTTTGACATCCCTGTATGCACAAATAGGTATAAAGGAAACAATTACTAAGAAATAACGGTTGATGACTTATACTCCCAGAAGAAAAAACATCTACCTTATCTTAATGGGAAACAAAGCAGGACAGTAGCAATTCTCAAACAGTGTGATTCATTCATATTAACTGAGACATTATCTTAACAATACCTTGTTTCAACACGTATAAAGAACGACAAAGCAGAAAAGTACCATTCCTAAAACAGTGCAACTGATTCATATTAACAGAGACATTATCTTAACAATACTTTGGTTAAACATGCAGAAAGAACTACAAAGCAGGATAGTACCATTTGTAAAACACTGTAACTGATATATAATAGCAGAGACATTATCTCAACAATACATTCCTTAAACATGTACTCCCGCCGATCCCTAACAGAAATGGTACTCCCGCTGATCCCTAACAAGTGTTGCAGTTTTGAACTAAGATTCAGTAGTTAATTCTAAGAGTGGCATTGCTTAATTTTACCAGTGGCATTAGATTAACAAAAAGCATAAACAGTTCCAAGGGAGAGTGGGCGCAACAGCACCATGTGCTTCCATCTACTTATAAAGGGGGCGATGCAGAGTTTGTTGTAGCAAAGCAACAAGCATCATGTCTGGGTTGGTCCCATTTTTGTTCACTTAATGGGAAAAGACAGCAATACAATAGCTTCAATTCAACATTTATTTAAAACAGTACCACTACAAGTAGCACAACATCTCAAAGCACACTGCACAATCATGTGGATGAAGGCCGGTACTGACCTTTCATGAGGCAGACAAGATCAAATATGAATCTGCCAACACGAATAGGAAATCCAATCTCGTTTTGTGTAGTTCAACTAAATCAAGCAAAGTTGCCGGTGTGACATTTAAGTTGAACTGAACAAAACACTCTTAAAACAAAAGTGCATAGTGAAGTAAAAGGTCGCAATAGCAATGAGTTGAATAGATATCCCTGTTTTTAGAGGTAAAAAAGAAACAATTACTGGCCGATAAAGGAGGATGAATCATATGGCCACAAAAAGAAGCATCTACCTTATCTTGATGGAAAACAAAGTAGGATAGTAGCATTTCTAGAACGGTTGCATTGATTCATATTAATAGAGACATTCTCTTAAAATAACATTCGTTAAAAATGTAATTTACTTTTAATAGTGGCATTGCTTCAATTTTCCAGCGGCATTCTTAGATTAACAACAACAAAATAGTTGTATGGGACATGGGACATGCCAGCACCATGTGCGTCCACACGTATAAATGGGTGATGCAGAGTATGTTGCCAAGCAGCATATCTGTGTTGGTCCCATATTTGTTCTCTTTGAACCTTTTTCCTATGTGAGGGTAGCAAATCTAGTCCTGCACAAACTACCCGACCCCCCAGTTTCTTTCTTTTTTCAACAAAGAGATCGGTTCCTTACAGATGTGTGTACTGGGTTACCCCCTTTTTCCCTTTTCGACCAACAGAGCGGCTGGATAGCCAGTCTATACTACTTTCCCTCCCTCCTTTCCTCATTGAACCACGTCCTAGATTCATGCTCCACCCCACCCCACCCCCCCTTCTTTCCTCTTTGAACCAAGACCTAGATTCGACTACAGAATCGAAAAAGATCCGCATGGAGCTAGAGCAATGATGGTTTCAAAGAAAGTTATACCTTAGGGTCGTTGGGATGTGGTTAGGCATGCGGCGGGAGGCCGGATCTGCCCACACTACATATGGCAGTGAGGAAGAAGGGGTCAGAGGCCCTCCTGCACAGGCGCTAGGTGAAAGAGAACAGCGCAGCCGGCAGTGGATTGCCTCCTTGGCCGAAGGCGATAGAGTGAATGCTGCACCTCCTCCCCTTCCTGGTGCGATGGGATCCGGACGACTCCTTCACCAGCTGTGAGGGGGGGAGAGAGAGAGAGGCCAACGCAGTCTTGTTTAGATCTGATGAAGAGGGTGAGAGATTGTGAATAGAGCAAACCCTAGCAAAGGAACACTGAGCCTCCAACGTGTATATATATATGTAGTGCAGCGAGAGTGTGAAGAGTGCAAACCCTAGCGAACAAGCACTGAGGCTCCAGCTTATATAGTAGTAGAGTGGTTTTATTTTTCTCTCCACAACAATCATTTTAAATTGTGTACTAAACGAAACTCTTTATTTAGCGTGCCAGTGAAGAAAACCATGATCAACTAACGATCCACGCGTCCTGGTCGCACTTCCTGTTGTTCACGTGAGGTACACTAGCCTCCGTTAAGTGAACAACCACACACGCACCAAATTATCGGAAAGGTGTGAGAGTGTGTACAAATAAAGAAATTTAATTTCAATTATTTTGTATGTATAGTTTGCCCTCTCTCAATAATTATGGTTTGTTGTGTTCGGCCTAAACTTGGTCAAACTTTACAAAGTTTGACTTTAGTTAAATCTAATATGCAGAGTACACAAAAACGGAGGGGTACTACCTCCATCCGGGTTTTTAGTCCACACCATATTTTTAATCAAAGTCTGACCACATATTTAGTTAAAAGCTGGACAAATAAAATTACAGGGTAGCTAAAGACAAAGTTGTGAGAAGGCTTAGAAATCAATACAAAACTTTTGCTCTTAGTACCAACGTCGATGCTTCTTCGAGGAAACATTTGGTTCATATCCAATTGTGTGATAAAATTGCACCAACGTAAACGACTGCTCCAAGATGAACTGATGAAGGATATCATCTTTGTGGTAACAAGCAAAGAGCACTGATGGAAGACAGCCCGTTCTTCATTGAACATCAATCAGCTTCACCAGCCGATGCAACCATGAGATGCAACCATGAGCATCGATAGGTCATCGTGGTGATGCATCATAGATTTTGGCATCAAGTTTGGGTCAGGCACCAATGAAGTTTGATAATCCTCACTGTGGTTTGTTTCTTCTCGGTAATCAAGCTCCAGAAAGGAAGAACCACTTGGCAGAGGACAGTGAGGCTGAGCAACAGTGGCCATTCAATTTTGTGCAGTTCCACTAAAATTGAGGAAGACATGCCCGAGTAAGGAGATACACATCCCTGTTTGCAAAAATAGTATAGAAAATGATATTTAATTAGTGTCGTTAGTGCTTTGTTTCAGCAGTGGAACAAGATTAACAGTGGCATCTTAATTGTCAATAAGAATTAATGAAACGTACACCAAAAAATAGAAGCATCATGATTATCTTGATGGGAACTAAAGCAGGATACCAAAAAAAACTAAAACAGGACAGAAACATTTATCGACGCCTCTACATGGGCATTTCTTCATTTTACCAGTGAAAGTTTTAGATTAGCAGCAGCAATAGGAGCATATGGACAATGACCGCACAACCACCATGTACTTTTTGTCGGAAAAAAACATGTATACCTCCACTGATGCATAAATGATAAACCAGGACAACTTTTGGAGTGGCCTTTCCTCTATAATAGTAAAAAATAGGTGATGTTGGACCAGCCGACGAACCCTAGCTACTGTACATGGGGAGTTGGGAAGTAGTGGTATAGAAGAAAACCCGCATGCAGAGTACAATGAAGCATGAAATCCAAAAGAAGTTATACCTCAGGTGGGCGAGATGTGGCTTAGGCGGGCGGGCGGGATCTGCCCACACGCCGGCGGCGAACAAGGGCGCGGAGGACCTTCGTCCACGCCGACGCCGGCTCAGAGAGGACGGTGCGCATCGGCTTCCTTCATCGCTGACGGCGACAACGTCAACGCTGGACCTCCTCACCTCCCGCAGCAGACGGGATCCGACCGAATCTGTGACCACCGGTGAGGAGAAAGATAGAGTGAACACTGTCATCGTGTTTAGATATGGAGAGGGTGAGAGAGCGAGATGCAAGAAACCCTATCAAACAAGAGGCTATATATACAATGGAGTAAAAAAATCTCTCCATGGCAGTGGTTTTAAATAGAATACGCGCGTTCCCAGAAAAAAGAAACAAAAACTGGCGGACAAATCTTTTTTAACGTACCAAGAAAGAAAACTCGATCAATAACACGCCCCCGCTTCCAAGTCGCAGTTTGTATCCCTGACGTGTGGTCCCCGACCCTCCATTATTAAGGGAACAAATTAAAGGGTCAAATTATTACGTACGTAAGCTGCCTCTTCGTGTAAAAATGCGCTCCATCGTGTACTCGCGGGTATGTCGGAGGCAGAGTGAGTGCGTGTACATTTCTTCTTGTACGTAGTACTCCATTTATCTCACTTCATATTGTTTCCCACTCCTATAATATTCCTATCCTAGGAACAAAATGAGGCGGTACTAAGTTTGTGTGTGTGTAGGGAGAATGAGACATCGATGATGTGTACGAGTAGTCGCGAGAGTCGTCACTATGTGTGTGTGCGCACACACACACACACATAGACATGCATATCCGTGTGTTTACGTAACATTCTTACTTCATCTCCATCTCCATCTACATCTCCAATCATATTTGTCCAACTGGCACATTATTTACATTATTAATTATGCAGCAATATTTACGTACGTCCAGCATCTCTCGTTTGCGGGCGTCCGGACTGCTGCCATGCCCGCTCCTGACCGCCCTGGCCAACCCGAACCCTCTTCATCACCCGCGCGCGCTTCCCACCCGAAACGGTCAGTGCTGCATTCATGGCCGGCCAGAGTGGACGCGACCTCTCACTGGCGCCGGCATTGAAGCGGCGCGCCGGCCGAGAGAGCGCCACCCGCGCTGCTTCTCGGTGCACGCGACTGCTCCGCGTTCAAACGTCACCATGGCCGGCCGCAACATGCATGTAAAAAAGTTCTTGGTAGTTCGTGCTACAACTAGTTGTCCTCCCCCTCCTCGTCTATCTCTTCCAGTAGTGCTAGTACTCCATGGCGCGATCCATCGACAAGCAGGCAGGAAAGTTTGCGTATACTCAGTTTGCGGTGAGTGGCATGCCGAGCAACTGTGTGGGGTGAAGGAGGGTGAGACACGAACGCGACAGACGTGATTTAAATGTTGGTTTTGCTCGATGGCGCGATCCAACGAAACGAAACATTGGTTTCCAAAAGAATAATGTATTGTACTGCATGAGGGACAAGCGGATTCAACGAAGAGTGATGGTTTGCTTCTTTCGTCCAACTAACTACCGGGTCTATGTGATTTGATGACTCATTGGTCATTATTACTGCGGCGGTAGAGCATCGTAGAGCGTCTGCACTCTTATTTATTTATTCGGTGATAAAACTAACTTTCTCCACTCTTACACCGGAGGAGTACGAAACACAGCAGCCCAGTGACTACATGGCCCACCTCCCACTATCACCATATTCCTTGCACAGCCCGCATGCCAAGAAAAAATTACTACTATACACCAGAGTGTATAGACTATTTTGCCCTCGGATTTGGATTTGAGGAAATGCTGGGTAGTTACGCGCATGCAAAGTACACAATTCTCACGAACAATTACTCCTCTCTCCATTTCTCTGGATGCGGGCTCACTAGATCTATATGCATGCAGCTCTCTCTCTCTCCGGTTTTGCATGCATGCGACGCGACTCTCTCTCTCTCTCTGTGTGTGCAAGCATGCCTTAATCATGGTTAATAATGTAGTCCGTTGATGGCTAACATATTGCCATGTCATCTATAGCCAATGTAATAGTCAACATGTATAGTAATGGGCTACAAGAAAGTACTACTCCCTCCATTCCCTTATACAAGAAAGTACTATTGCCTCGATTACTGTTAGTGGCCTTGTATAGATGCAAAATGTATTTTTCGTAGTGGCCAATGTAATTGTCAACATGTATAGTAATGGGCTACAAGAAAGTACTACTACTATATTTTACCACATGACCCACCATACACTCTCACATACTACCTCCGTCCTGGTTTATTAGTCCCCTATGTGTAATGTATGCATGATACTCCCCACTATGAGTAGCCTTATACGCATACAAAAAAGGACCGGAGGGAGTACGAAGCTTTCAGATTTTGTTTCATGTATGTATCCTGACTCCAAGGTTGCCCCGTTACAACATTCCATCAGATACAAAGGAAAACTAACATGCATGCTGATGCATCTCAATGATTCACAGATCATAGCCAATATTTACTTCACAAATAAAGACAAAAATTGTGAGAGTGTGTACAAAAAAAACTACTGATGGGGTCACTATGCCTTAAACCCTAAACCATAAACAGGATTTAATCTCCTGGCTAGGTAGAACCTGTCGAAGGAAAGAAGCCTGGCACCCTCGGATCATACGATGCTTTTGCGCAGTTCCACCTAGTTCATGAGATATTGTAGAAGTGTGATTAGAATAATAGTAGTGGCACTAGTTCATGAGACATAAACTCATCACAAATAGAAACCGGTAGAAGTAGAGAAAGATCCACATGGAGATGGAGCTACGTGGGGAGCTGCGGCAGTGGAGCAAGCCGGCTCCAAAAGGAAGTTGTGCCTGGGACGTCGGGGTGTAGCTAGAAGGGCGGTGGGAGGTGGCATCAGCCCATACCGCGGGGACCCCCGATCGGCACGCACCGACAGTGGGTTTTCTTCCTCGCCGCTGCCGACCGCGTCTACGCAGAACATCGTCCGCTTTCCCCGGCAGTGGGATCAGGCCGGATCTGTGACCAGCGGTGTGGCCACCGTCGTTCTATGCTTGTGAAGAGAGCAACCCAAGCAAGCAAGCTTGTAGCTTAGGCTCCTGCTAGTGTATATATAGTGGAGCGGTTTTCTTTTTCTCTCCATATCAACCTTTTTATATTGCGTACGTGTCATTGAAGAGTGAAATGATGGTTGCTTCGTCCGACTAACTTACTGTGTGATTTGACTGCTCCTGAGTGGCGCCTGCACATACTCCCCCTACGTGTATGACCGTTCCTGAGTCTCACTTGTACTTATCTCTATTTTCTTGCATGACACCTAGACAGGATGCGCATAGAGGAATTTTGTTACTGCACGTTGTTACGTACCTACTCCCTCCTTCCGGTTCACTACTAGTACACCCTCCGTCCTGGTTTATTGGTCCCCTTTGTACTCAATTGATGGGCTCGTTTTCCTCAAGAAATTGTCTTTACCAACGTATTAATATCGGGAATGCATGCGTGAACAACGAATGATTAAACCCTGCATGCAACGTTTTGACAAAGCATTGACATATGAACATGTGAATGTGAGGGACTACAACCTCGTGCATGCATGCAACAGTCACACGTACACATGCACGCAAAAACGCGCGCAACGCCCTAATGCATGCATGTCCGAGCACACGACAGAACACACACGATCACGCTCAAGTGCTCAACCTACACTTGCATGCACACACATACTCAGCCAGGGTGAGCTAGTGACCGTATAAACACCGGAAAATGCACATATTGCCCGCAATGAGCGTATTATGAAGTCCAATGACCGTATTTTTACAAATATATAGTGACAGCCAGTGTATTTATCTTGTTTCAAATTAAGCCATATTAACAGGAAAGGAGGCAGTATGGACTAGCATTACTTTGTTGTGTTCCGTCAACTTGCAGAACGAGGAGAAGCTTGCGCGCGGTGGCTCACAGGACAAAGGAGAAACTTTTGACTAATGCAAGCTCTCCCTCGCTCAGGCGGTGGACGTGCAACAGTTAATTCGGTGTCAGATTGCCAGAAGCATACACTGTACTAGTACCATCATTGTTCGACTTCCCGAAGAGGTGAAGAGCCAAGCGCAAAGTTTACCACAGTAGTACTCCGAGTAGTATTACGTACTACTAGTACTTACTATACAGGTACTACTAGGAACCGCATGGTGGAGCATCTGCACTCTTATTTTATTTTAATCTGTGATAAAGCAATCTTCAACACATTTGCTTCTCTTCGAGGGTTCTCGCATGTGATAAAGGAAGTTGATTGCATGGAACACTCGCCACAATTCTTGCTTAATTCTGGCTCCTGTCCTGTTAGAAATAGGAGCGCTGAGTAATATTTTCTATTTTTTTGTTATTCAGCATGTAAACAGGTCAGCAAACCTTGTGGCGCATCTTTGTGTGAATCGTGCTTGCTGCACTTTGAATGTGGCCGAGAGCTGGCTTGATGAAACACCTCGCTTCCTTTTTTTTGTGGGGTACCTCGCTTCCTAGTGACCAGTCTCTTGGCTGATTGTCCTAAGAATGCTTATATATGAATAAAGCTCTCTCATTTACCCGCAAAAAAGATTAAGCCATATTAACCGGAAAGGAGGCAGTATGGACTAGCACTACTTTGGTGTGCCCTATCAACTCACAGAACGAGGAGAAGCTTGCAGGACAAGGTAAAGCTTGCTTACTCCCTCTCCGTCTACCTCAAGCGTGGTGGCTCGTAGGACGAGGAGAAGCTTTTGACTAATGCAACCTACCCTCGCCCATGCGGTGGACGTGCAGCAGTTCATTCGGTGTCAGATTGCCAGAGGCATACACTATAGTACCATCATTGTTCGACTTCTCGAAGAGGCGAAGAGCCAAGCGCAAGGTTTAGTAGTACGAGTAGTACAGTACTACTAGTATACAGGTACTAGGAACCGCATGGTAGAGCGTTTGTATTCTTAATTTATTTTAATCTCTGATAAAGTACACATTTATTTGGGAGAAGTGCGGAAAACGGCAGCCCAATAGTACTATTAAAAAACATAGAACATGTAATGATGACATCGATCAACCATGCTCGAATATATCTTGGCCTCCGTGCGACACCTAGCCCGTCTGTGTTCTTGCTCCTCGTCTCTCTCAAGGAGCGGCGGGTTGGCCATTTTGCCGTCAATTGAGATCGGTTTGCTCACACTCCGGTCCCACATGTCAGTGATATGCCAAGAGGAAGCGCATTGACCGACAGGCCATACGCGGACTTGGTTTTGCACCTTCATACTAGTATGAGCGGATTCAAAGAAGAGCGTACTGATGGTTGCTTCTTCCGAGCAACTTACAGTGGGAAAGGTGGGGCTTATGATTTGACTGCTCATTACTCACTATTAGTGCGACGCAACGATCGGGCTGAGTCTCCCATGTGGTTGTGCACTCTAATTTGGTGCATGGCACATGGACCCGGATGCTGAATGGCTTCTGGCAATGCTATCAAGCTTCCAGCATTTGTTTACATAATTGACGTATACAAATAATTTTCCAGCGACATGAAATTGTACAATGCTCTGAAGCTTTCAGCTTTTGTTTCGTGTGTCTTGCCAGCTGGAAGGTTGTCTCGTTACAACATCAATCAAATACTAGAAAGGAAACTAACATCCATGCTCTTTTGGAAAAAATAAAAAACTAACTTCATTGCTAATGCATCTCAATGATTAGCAGATCAGAGCTAATATTTACATCACAACTGAAGACAAAGTTGTGAGAAGGTGTTAAATTTAAATTGATCCAAGCTTTCATTGGCAGCAACTTTCCCCCAGCTCTGTCTAAATCAACAAGGCATGTTGGGAAAAAAGTAGCTGTCAGGAGCATGCAACATTCTGATCATTTTGTGTGGTTCCACTAAAATAGAGCTGCACGTCCTTGTTCCAAAGATATTGAGTAAGTGTGATTACAATAATAGAGGACTGTTGATGAAACAATAAACACACAAATAGGAGCCGGTCACCTTTGCAGTCTCTCTTAAGACTAACTAGTTGGAGAAAATTAAGCCAATAGTTGGAGAAGATTAGGCTCGGAGTTGGATGAGGAGGATAGAGCAAAACCAATCTCCCTTTGTGCAGTCGCACTAAAATGTAGAGACGTTACCCATGTGACATTTTAGTAGAACTGCACAAAACACTCTTAAGAAAGAAGTGATTTGTGCAGTTCACCAAAAGGTCGCAATAGCAACGAGGTGAAATGGATAGCCCTGTTTGCAAAAAAATAGGTAGAAAGGAAACAATTACTGGCCAATAACAGTTGATGACACATAAAACGACAAAAAAGAAGCATATTCCTTGTCCTAAGGGAAGATAAGAGCATGGTTGTTTATCTAAAACGGTGTGAGGACAAGATTGCAATATGGAAAGTACGCCGGACGAGCTACGTTTTGGGCAAAGAACTAGGGAAGATCCACATGCAAGATTTTCCACATGCAGCGACGTGGGAAGATGGGCAGTGGAGCAAGGCCGGAGGGGATACCTGGGGGTCGTCGGGATGTAACTAGGAGGGCGGCGGCGGGCGGGATCTGCCCATACTGCGGCAGCGAGCAAGTGGCGAAGGCCCTACCGCACCGGAGCTTGGTCAGAGAGAACGGCGGGTACCGCAGATCAGGACGTGCTGCCTCGACACCGTCGAACTGAGAAACGATGCACATCCTCCCTTTCCGCCGGCGGATGGGATGCGGCCGGATCAGTGACCAACGGTGAGAGAGAGAGGCCACCGCTGCCTTGTGTGAGATACTATGAAGAGAGACAAACCCCGGCAGGCAGGCTCCATTATATATAGTGGAGCGGACTACTTTTTACTCCAATCGTTTTATATTCTGTGTACGTGCCATTGAGCACTATAACTTTATTTAAAAATAACGCGCCAACGCATCAAGTCAAGCTTTGTTTCGTGCACGCGTGGTACACGACCTCCGTAGGTAAACAACCGCTACACGCTCTCAAGTTAGCACGTAGGCTGCCATTTCATACAGAAATGAGCTCCACCGTGTACCCGCGCGGGTGTGGCTGGGCACGAAGCGTGAGTACGTGCACCTATTCTCTTCGTGTATGTACACCACCTACGTGGGTTTGTGTGAGAGAAATACAAACCTAGAGAGAGATAGTGTGTGGGTTCGTGAGTGTTTATTTTTGGGGGAGGGGGTGCGTGAGAGATAGACAGGGAATATGTGTCGATGATATCTCAAACAAAAAATGTAACATATGCAATGTGTGTGAAATAGAGGCCTGGATATATCATATATAGAGGGGGCAATCCATGAGAAGAGAGTGGAGGTATCATCGGCGTGAGATATCCATAGAATCAAAGAGAGGGATGAAGTGTGTGTGTGCGCGATCGATAAAGAGTGCCATCGAATTTGTGTGTGCCCACGTCAAAGATATAGGGTGGCTGGCCTACTGGAATGTGAGAGGGGACAGGTGCAGTTTGTCTCTGTGGCATGGATACCTACCTACATTGTTCGACTATCGGTGTGGGAGGGCAGAGACCTAACTATAGAGGTAGAATAGCCGGTATATGTGTGGAGGAGGAGAGAGACCTACCTTACGTATTGAGGGAGATTGATCGGCATCCATGCATATGTGTAGGAGAGGAATAAGGTTGGGAGAGAGACAGAGCTAGAGTGTCGGAGGGGTTGGTGGTGGAGTTGCTCCTCACAAATGGTGGGAGAGGCCCGCTAGACAAACAGAGGGCATGCCTGCAATATCAATATGAGAGGGGATGCCTGCCAGTCTGTGCACGTGCGTGTGAGAGACGGTCAGGAGGCATGCACGAATGATGAGGGGGGACGATATGGATGTGGTAAGCAGACGTAGCTACATAGGAAGATCAATCATCCTTTGTCGGAGAAAGGGGGAGACATAACTTGTGAGGTACATCGATTGATGCGTGGGGAAAAAGAGTTATAGTCGACCTAGGTATATGTAGGGAGATCGATCGGTATGCATGCATGCATGTGTTAGAAGCAAATAATGCCCGGAGATAAGGATAGAGAGAGGGGGATGCGGCTAGGAGGTGGTGCGAGAGGCCTACTATATCGACGGGGAAGGAGTGTGCGAGTATGAGATCGATGAAAAGAGGGGCGGGAGTATGCACGTGCATGGAACCGTATTAGACAGAGGGGGCATGGACGGTGAGAAGAGAAGGGGGAAAGCTTGTGTTTGTGGTAGGCACCTGGCTAGAGAGGTATATCGATCGGTGTGTGCCGGAAAGAAGGAGCTGGGGGGCCTACACACACCATGGGTGAACGACCTAAAGAGAAATGACGAATGTGCTTGATGGAGCTAGAGAATGCTGAGGGAGGGTGAGAGGGAGGCGGGCGTGTGCATGCACGAGAGAAAGTTAGCGCTAGCTACAAAGATTAGAGGATTGTGTGGGTGTAAAAGACGAATAGAGATCATAATTCATTATAAAAGTGGATTCGGATATTTGAAGAAGATATCATAGTGTTTTAAACTGACGCATGCATGAATATATATAATGGTGATACGCATGGTGTGGTTATGAACATGTTATGCTACATATAATATATAGAACATTTATTTGAATTTGTGATAATGTGTGGATTTTGCAGCTCAGGGCTAAATACTTGTCATAATGTAGGGGGCGGGGTGATACGTCTCCAACGTATCTATAATTTTTGCTTGTTCCATGCTGTTATATTATCATTCTTGGATGTTTTACAATCATTTTATAGCAACTTTATATCATTTTTTGGACTAACCTATTGACATAGTGCCCAGTGCCAGTTCCTATTTTTTTCCTTGTTTTTTACTTCACAGAAAATCAATACCAAATGGAGTCCAAACGCAGCAAAACTTTTTGGAGATTTTTTATGGACCAGAAGGAACAACTTGGGCCGAAGAAGTACCAGAGGGGTGCCCTGAGGGGGGCACAACCCACCTGGGCGCGCCTGGGGGGCCAGGCGCGCCCTGGTGGGTTGTGCCCACCTCGGTGGCCTCCCGCACCGCCTCTTTGCTCTATAAATACCCCGAAAATCCAAAAACCCTAGGGGAGTCGACGAAACACAATTCCAGCCGCCGCAAGTTCCAGAACCACCAGATCCAATCTAGACACCATCACGGAGGGGTTCATCATCCTCATTGGTGCCTCTCTGATGATGCATGAGTAGTTCATTGTAGACCTACGGGTCCGTAGTTAGTAGCTAGATGGCTTCCTCTCTCTCTCTTTTGATTCTCAATACAATGGTCTCTTGGAGATCTATTTGATATAACTCTTTTTGCGGTGTGTTTGTTGGGATCCGATGAACTTTGAGTTTATGATCAGATCTATTTTATCCATGAAAGTTATTTGAGTTTTGATCTTTTATATGCATGATTTCTTATAGCCTCGTATTTCTTCTTCGAATCTTTGGTTTAGTTAGGCCAACTAGATCGATTTTTCTTGCCATGGGAAGAGGTGCTTTGTGATGGGTTCGATCTTACGGTGCTCAATCCTAATGACAGAAGGGGACATGACACATATGTATCGTTGCTATTAAGGATAACAAAATGGGGTCTATTCCTACATGAATAGATCTTGTCTACATCATGTCATCGTTCTTATTGCATTACTCCGTTTCTCCATGAACTTAATACACTAGATGCATGCTGGATAGCGGTCGATGTGTGGAATAATAGTAGTAGATGCAGGCAGGAGTCGGTCTACTAATCTTGGACGTGATGCCTATATAATGATCATTGCCTGGATATCGTCATAATTATTTAAAGTTCTATCAATTGCCCAAGAGTAATTTGTTTACCCGCCGTATGCTATTTTTCTCGAGAAAAGCCACTAGTGAAATCTATGGCCCCCGGGTCTATTCTTTATCATATTTGCTTTCCGATCTATTATTTGCCTCTTTTATTTTCAGATCTATTATTCCAAAAACCCAAAAATACCTTGCTGCAATTTTTTGTTATTTATTTTACTTCGCGTTTCCGCGAGATCTATTTATTCAATCTACTACAAATTTATCTATCTTTTACCCGGGAGGGATTAACAACCCCTCTTACGCGTCGGGTTGCAAGTATTTATTCTTTGTGTGCAGGTACCGTTTACATAGTGTTGCGTGGTTCCCCTACTGGTTTGATAACCTTGGTCTCATCACTGAGGGAAATACCTACCGTAGCTGTGCTGCATCATCCCTTCCTCTTCGAGGAAAATACTGACGCGGACACGAGCCATCACGGGGCACTATACTTTGTGTGATAAACACAATGTACGTATGAAACATGGTTTAGATTATGAAGATCTAGTTAGTACATCAAATGTACTATTATTTGGAATCAACATCAAATGCATTCAAAATTTTGAATTCGAGTTCATATAGTACACACTAGGTAGAAAGTGCGGCTTGCCGCACCCGGCAGCACCCGCTGCCGGGTGTCATTGAAGCATTGCAAATATAAAAAATAGCACAATGTAGTTGTGTTTATCAATCTGATATATCAAGTTTTATCAGAAACAATGCATTGATACATACACATTCAGGCCTCGTTCTGAAAGTAAGCTATGCATATTTAATACTCCCTCCGTCCCAAAATAAGTGTCTCAAAATTAGTATAACTTTGTACTAAAGTTAGTATAAAGTTAAGACACTTATTTTGGGACGGAGGGAGTACATAGCAGTTGGTCCAGGTAACAAAAGACTTTAGTCCAAAAGCAAGCTAAGACAATTCACCATAACAAATACAATAACAGGTCATGGCATGTCTTGATCAAGCGAGACGCAATGCAAGATGATAAACCTATTTAGTTAGGCTATGGCCTAATACTTGATAGCTCGGCCGGGTTGTCTACTTGATTAAATCCTTACACGTCATGACTCTTGCGCTTTTGTGCCTCTCTGAAGAAAGCCACATGTGCAAATACCTCATGCTCACACGCTTGACTCTACCTTCTCAACACATATAGCTTGTTCTCAAGACTGTTTCTTCTGTCCATGAGATTATGAGCCACCACCTCAATATTCTTGGGAGCCTTTGACTTGTCCACAGCACGAGTAGGAGGAAAGGCATTATGAAGCTGATCTGAGAAAGATGTCATGTATCTTACAGCATACAAGTATCCTTTTGGCAGGCCTTATTGTATCTGAGAAAGTTGCGGGTGCGATCATTCCCAACTCGGTAATGAAGTCTTCAGTTCAAATATGTAAGAACATCAGCAAGCAACAATGCAATGAGCATTCTTTATCAGAGTTAAAAGAGCTCAAAGCAAGGTACACGATAACTTTCACAACCACATCAAACCTGGTAGGACATATTTCGTACTCAGTAAGGACACCTCCCAGGATAGTGTAGAAGAGAGAAAAGAAGTAATGCTCACCATTGTAGATACAAACAGTAGTGCCATAATATATTACTACCACCAGTCCATTTTATCCGCATAGAATGATTTCCTCACTATTGAACCTAGCACCAAAGTTCCCCCATAACCCGACTTTGATCTCATAGCCACTAAAACACCAAGAGATCAGAATGTTCAATGCACACATACATGCTGCCCAAACCAAAGACGGAGACAGAGAGATAGACATAACTACCTATGATCCAAAATAAGTGTCGTAGTTTTGAATTAAGGTTAGTTGAACCTTAGTTCAAAACTGTGACACTTATTATGGACGAGAGGTAATAGAAACATGAGATCACAAATGATAATATCTTTTATAGTTACAGATTGCTATGGTTGTGGCTGGAACAGGAGTACATCCGAAACCTTGATTACAATACCGGCGACATCTACACGACTAAGCAAGAAATCAGAAATAGTGCAGTGGTCGAGAATTGAGGGCCTTTTCTAGCAAAGACAATGTTACAACCCCATACGATGTTTTGTTGCTTGAGCTACCATCCATATCTACATCTAAAGACACACTCCCATATCCAGACATCATTCCTTCGCTCATCCACAAACAAAAGGATAAGGTCCTGCATATATATAGATTTGCAAGCGCAGATCACAGGATGCCCATCACATGAGTTATTCGAGTAAGCAAGGAGCAAATTAAATAGTCATACCAAAAGGGTGAGCACTTAACAACAATTGGCCTAGCGCTTGGCCTTCCTGGTTTTAGTTGCGCCTGGCCTTCTTGGCTTTAGTGGAGATCACCTCATTAGCCAACGTCGCGTCCTTCAGTTTACTTCAGACAGGCAAAAGAGTCAAACCCACATACAGCGGTGTCGATGGATGAAGCATTGAACACTGGAGTGCGAGTAGAAGCACATACCTTGAGGTACTATCCGCCTTATCGCCTAGGGAAGCATGATCATTGACGATCGTTACATTTTCCTAGAAGACCAAAGCACATACAACCCATTAGATGAGTATGTTACCGATATTGCTCCTATTCCTAGAAAGTGCAGAAGGAATACTCAGAACTGTCATTTGGGAACAAAGGCTTGTATATGTCAGTTCAGTTTTGGAAAGGCCTTTCCTCAAGCCACCGCCTCTGTGGACAACAAAATAAGACAACAATTTCCAATCAACAATAATGAGTTGCATATGCACATAGGTCTGAATCAGGACTTGATTTGATTGTTCTGATCTACTCTTCACTGTATCTAAGCTGCTCCTTTGTACTGAAACCAGACCGAGTGCAAGCTAGAGAAGAAAATGCAGCCCAGTAATATAGAACATATACTTAATGCACACCTAGTAATACAAAATATATATACTTATGCACACCAAAGCCAAAAAGTGTGGTATAGGACCATTGAGACAGGTAATAGAAACTATAACCACAAGCACTGCATATATACTTTTGCATTTGCTTATAACATGTTTAAAATGGACACGGTACATTGGGCAAGATTCAATAAAATGTTAGGTGCAAGTTACATAATCTGCCTGTTCGGCGGCAGGGGACAGGATCAACATTTCAGCATGAGAAAGCTAAATGTTGCGAAGTTGAGAACTTCATGGATAACTTGACCTGATTGTTTAACCCAGACAAGGCACACATGTAGCCACCCTTCTCTGGGATATATATCCTTGTGCACAGAACATAAGCCAAAGGAAGATAACTTGCACAGAAAAATAAACAATGTGCATCATCTCAGTCCATGTAGTACTTATGTGAAAAACTAAAGCATGATGGCATGAACTTTATAAGCTGCCCTGTACTCAAAGATGACTTGAATCAGTTGATAGTTTTAGAAAATACATAAAAAAATATTTTGTCTGAAACACTGTAGTTCTACCCTTTAAGAACAGATTCACTGCATATAGAAAAAAGGAAAACTATTCAAAACTCATGTAAAAGGCCAGAAGATTGCAACAGATATATTCTCAGTGCCTCCAGAGGCACAATCTTTAATTAGGCAGCTCAGAGAAGCAGAACTATGCCTAGCTATTGTTAGCTCTTATGGGGGAGTAATAATAGGCAAGTGAACTTTGTGATTAGAAGAGTTCAGTTTGTTTAACATGCACAAATCTGAACAAACCCTAAAATGAAAACGTCGTGTTTTTTCTCTGGAACATCTGCATACACTAATACTTGAAACAAAAAGAATGACATAAACAGTTATTCCTTTATACGGAAAATAGAGCACCCTCTATTTTTTAGAGGACAAACTTTGACCTTAGTATCCTATATGGCACCCAGAAAGGAAATCATCTTACTCTACATATATAACATTCCCCGAGAATTTCTCTAAAGAAAAAAAAGACACAATATGCAAGTAGGCATGACAAAATCATGTGGTTAATCACAAGAGTAGGTAATCACAGCAAGATGACTGAACAACAAATGAAAGCAGAAGGGTCCCAAATTGTTATAACTTATAAGTACATTATTCAGCATTGACGGAGTTTTTGCTAACTGTGAACAACAAAAAGAACAGTCTTTTGGGATATAAAGGAACTAACTTCATATAATACTAAGAGCAGCTTAATCAATCTTAGATCTGTGGACCATGAATCAAATACTCTAATGGTTACTCGCGATCTAAAATTAAACCAATGACGGGAGCTAATAAGTCATAATGTATACGGTATAATATGGCATACTGATTATATGCATTAAAACATTTGAAAACATCATGAGGCAACTGGGTGTCCTGTCACTTGATATAAAATTCAGATATGCAAGTATAATCTAGGAGAGAAGCACTATGTCCTCCCTTTTTCTGATTAACCACATGATGGCAAAAAGTGAAACACAACAAATAGAACTGAAAAGAGGGATCTCTCAACCAGCAAAGTGAGTACGGGGATGACGATATGCAAGAATATCAAACATAATCAGATAAGTGCCTAATTATATTATTAGTATCTGTTTAAATTGCCTGGTAGACATATATTAGATGATAAAGAAGTATGTTGGTTAAACATAGGATATGCATGGATTAACTAACTGATGCAGTCATCAGTTCTTAAGAACTTGCCCCCCACAACATTACACACGAAAAAATTTATGGAAGGAAAAGGGCGAAGGAAGCATACCAGCATGCTGCTACTGGTGGAGAGAAAATTACACGATAGTACCACATTTGGGGCGGTGGGGGCGGATTGATACCATTTTTGGTAATTTTTACAGTTCAGTACCATGTTTGGGATGGTCTGTTACAAAATAGTCTAAACCGCGTATAATAGTGTATTGACGGTGTATCTGACTGCTAGGGTCCGCCTGTCAGATGCTGACGAGACATGTTCTTTTACGGAAAAGACCCTTATTTTTTATGTAATCGCATGCGCGCGCCCGCCAGGATTCGAACCTGAGCCGTCCCGTTCAATGCTTACGCGCGCAGACCACCCCGCCACTCCAGCACTTCGAAATATGACAGGCACATATCTTTTTATACTGTACAGTTGACATGTCCTAGCCTTTTTTTTACTGTTCCTTTTTTTTTGTATATGTCTTTTTTTTTCGGATTTCTTTTATCCTTTTTCAGATATGGGGCAGTATGTGTATCGTATATTTAAAAATTACACATATTATGGGCAGTGACTATAATATATTGTGTACAAAACTTATAGTCACTGCGCGTATATATTGTATAATTATCTAATATACAATATCCTATGTGTATTATAAGATAATATACAATATGTAAACTGTCAACATTATGGGGCGGTGATTATAATTATATAATACTATACGTATATTGAAAAATTACAGTATATTAAAAAAAACTCAGATATCTATGTATATTGTATTATACAATTTTGGGCAGTGACTGTAATTATATAATATACAATATACGTAGGACCCTTTTTCAACACTGTCAACATTTTTTAAATTTACAATGAACAATTTAAGTATGATATTTTTTGTAATACACACTCAACATTATTTATAATGTACGATGAACAGTTTTTACATACAATGATCTTATTTTAATATACGATACGCACACTACGTACGGCCAAAGAATACCCAAGACTGAAAAAAGATAAAAGAAATCCGAACAAAAAAACATATACAAAAAAAGGAAGAGTAAAAAAATGCTAGGACATGTTTAAAGTGTATAAAAACATATATGCCGTCTGTCTGAACTATATGTCTGTATAATATGTATATTTATTTTTCGTATAAATGTTATACGATACTAAAAAAGGTTATATGATATTACAAATGTTCATCGCATCGCATAATTAAAAAGATGTTCATTGCATCATATATTGAAAAGTTCATCGTATATACAAAAGTGTACATATTTTTAAAAAGTCACACATCATTTGATATATATATATATAATAAAATAACAAAACAAAATTAAGA
Source organism: Thinopyrum elongatum (assembly GCA_011799875.1). Taxonomy (NCBI): domain Eukaryota; kingdom Viridiplantae; phylum Streptophyta; class Magnoliopsida; order Poales; family Poaceae; genus Thinopyrum; species Thinopyrum elongatum. The sequence goes on from CM022300.1 coordinate 511,984,129, forward strand.
GAATAGAAAAAAAAATAACATGAAACTTTTTCGTATTATAAAAAACGTTCATCATATATATATTGAACATTTTTAATATATGATGTATATATATATGTATATAACCTTTTCTATATACGATACGCACACTGTGTACGGTACGAAGAATAGCCAAGATCTGAAAAAATATAAAACAGATACGAAAACAAACATATATGAACCCGCAAAAAAAACAATATATGAAGTAAAAAAAAACGACGAGAAGTATAAAAGGCATATGCGTGGTTATTTAATCAAACTAGACAGTGGCGGAGTGGCAGGACGGCGCACTGCAGAGCCACCCCATGTATGAACTGGTGGCGGCCGACTCGCAAGGTGGGAGTCGAAGAAAGTAGCGCCCATCGACAGGTTCTGGTGTGTTGCACCCGGGCGCTCACAAAGAGCGATGGGCGACTAATAGCGTCCGGTGCGTATGGTAAATTTTTTGATTGTAAGGGTTTATGTTAGAGCATAGAGTCCTGGAGACCATGTTGCTGATGTGGCGGGTATCACGGGATATCTGGGTGTGAC